>JASDQU010880193.1:1882-14522 GCA_032191745.1 Picea mariana
AGTTACACAATGAATTAGATGGAGATTTGTAGTGTGGAATCCATCTTGAAATTAGGCCACCTGGCTAACCAAATGCATCCACAGAACAAAAAGACCACCCTTTTAGCCAGAGATTCAACACAACTCTTGCAATTGAGCCCTCACACATAGTCCACTAAATCATAATTACTTCTGGTTTGTGACTCATAATGAGCCTTTTGAGGGCTAGGTGCTTTGATGCACCCCCAATCCCTCTCATGTTGAAGGAGAGGAAAATCACAGGGAAGGCCTCTTAAGGTATTTTCCTTCTCCAAGGGCCCTATGAATGGTATATTGTTTCCCTTTTATAATGTCCTCAATGGATTTTTGTTGAGCTTTGAGAAGGGTATACTTTCTTCCCATTCAATTGTTTTATAAAGGGGCAAGGGATAAACCTCTGAAATAGGAGATGTATTCCCTCTAGTTCGCATGAGGCATAAGGGCACACCCTTTACGGATATCGAATCATCACATAGCTTTCCATATTTTCAAAGTCCAATAGATTCACATTTTTATTTTCTAATATGCCAATTGGAATCTCATATCTTTCCATATGGAAATCATACTAGTTAGAATCCCCTGCCTATTCTTGGGTCCTTCTCAACGTGTTTATTTCATTTTTCCTCATTCAAAATATGGTTTCAAAATATTGGTCGCATCGATTTCATTTTTGTTGCACCTACTCTAGTTAAGTTTCCTTTTCCCATTTTCTCAAATTCTTTTCATATTATTCAAGAGTTGGCATCTTCTTTTTGCTTCTAGTACTTCCAACTCTCATACTGATTATAACTTTTATACTTTTATGTTTAAGGTTCATTTAAACATATATCTCCTTTTTCTTCAATATTCATTTTTTGTTAATCTTTTGTTTTAATCGCTTATAAAATTTTATCAATGGGTGACAAGTGTATGACTTTTAGTGAAAGATTCATCAAGATTTTACAAATTTTCATCATTTAATTAAGGATTCCATAAAATTATATATTCATATTACATTATTGATAAAATAGCCCCAAAATTCTATTATGTGTCATGGGGTTTTTCCCATATATTATACCTATATACGTAGGGGTGGTTCATAAAAATTTATTTTGTTCAATCAAGGATAGGTTTAATTTTGAAAGTTTGTTATAAGGAGAGAACATATATTTTAAAATATTGAAGAACAATTTAATATTATCATATTAACATGGTTTAAATGATTAATATTAATAAATCAATATAGATACTTTCATTTTAATATATGATATTTTATGTGAATAAATTTTTAAAATTTATTAATAATTTATATTTCAACTTCAGTTTGGATGCTTATTTAATATAATTTTATAACATAATTAATGTACTCGTTCACTTTATTTTAATGTATGGATAAATTATTATTAAATATCATCATTATTAAATAAAAATAAAAATAATGAAAAATCACCATGTAATACGATATTTTAATTGCCACTAAATTGTATGTTTAAAAGACAAAATATAAATTTATGTACGTTGATGTAGGTTACACACTAAATGTATTTCTATTCACCCCACAATTTGTTCTTTTTAATCATGTGGTCCCCTCTTATGGCAATTTTCATGATTAGCATGGAAATCAATTGTACATTAGAGATTATGTGACTACAAATCTATCTAGCCTTTTAGACATTGCACCCTCCTTAAACCTAAGTTTTTCCAAGTAGGGACCAACTTCATAGGCTTACATTAAATCATGTGGTGCTTCTAAAAAAGGAAGAAAAAAACCATATTATGGGTCTTGCCGAGGGTTAGACCCCATATTAACCTTAAGGATAAAGTGAGGTTCAAGTCACCACCAAGAAAAAGAAGGGAGTCACTAAGAGCCCCTGAATCTGCCAATTGTTCCCAATAGTTGATTTTGTATGAATATGGCCCACATATATTTAAAATATTGAAGCAACCAAGTTCATTAAAATCCAGTTTCATGGATATGGTTGAGTTACACAATGAAGTAGATGGAGCTTTGTATTTTGGGCTTCATCCCAAAATTAGGCTACCTGGCTAACCAACTGCATCCACAAAATAAAAATACCACCCTTTTAGCCAGAGATCCAAAACAACTCTTGAAATTGAACCCTCACACATAGTCTAATGGATCATAATTACTTATGGTTTGTGACTCATAATGAGCCTTTTGAGGGCTAGGTGCTTCTGGTCACCCTCAATCCCTCTCACGTTGAAGGAGAGGAAAATCATGGGGAAGGCCTCTTAAGGGATTTTCCTGCTCCAAGGGCCCTATGAATGGTATATTGTTTCCCTTTTCTAATGTCCTCAATGGATTTTTTTTGAGCTTTGAGAAGGGTAGACTTTCTTCCCATTCAATTTTTCTATAAAGGGCCAAGGGATAAACCTATGAAAGAGGAGATGTCTTCCCTCTAGTTTGAGTGAGGCATAAGGGAATACCCTTTACTTGGAGACGATGCTTCCTTATTCTCAAGAAACGAGCCTACACCTTCCTCTGAATATCTTGGGGAGAGAATAGGACAATAGATGCCTACAGGTCGAACTGGCACAGGAGAAACCAAAGGGGACTGAAGAAGAGTGTCGAACAGAGGGATGTTGATCAAAGGGCATGCCTAAGGTGTTGATGATCCTAGATATAGAATGGGAAAAAATACTCTTGCAGGCTAATATGGCATAAGAGGAAATGAAGGGGGAGGGAAATGAATAATGGGTGGAGAGACGAAGGCCAATGGGCCTCACTGAGGATCCAGGGAGAAAGAAATATTATCACCTTCAAGAATTACTCCAACCATAGGAGAGGGAGAAAAATAAGAGGAACATCCAAGGAGGAACATAGCAGAGGGAGTTGAGTGGCATGTTGGCTCGCCTAAAGACCTCTCCTCATGTTCCAGTTCTAGAGTTGGAGGTTTCAGAATTCCTTCCCTCGAATCATGCTTAGATGATGTCTGACAACCTTCAAACCTCACCAAGCTATCTTTCTTCACCCATACCTTCCTTCTGCGCACTGGGACCAGAAAGAAAATTTGCATTGGGCTTGCAGATGGCCGACTTCATGACAACCACAACACCAAAATAGAGTCTTCCAATACTCAGTTTTCTAATTCCAAGTGAAATTCCCATAAACCAAGTCCATGTCTCCAACCAAACCATACCTAAAATCCACTTCAATAAGGATACAATCCCAATGCCTGTCCTACCTGGAATCCCAATTCGACTCCAACTTAACAAAGTTGCAAATCTTTTTTAAACTGGAAAACAAATTTGTTTCACAAAAACACTTTTGTATGATGTTAGAATCTTTTAACCACTAGAATTAGTTCACATAAGTAAACTTTTATTTTTATCGTATTACACACTATCACATAAAGGGAAAAGACTTAATAGTTTTCAATTTACATTTAGTAGCAAAAATCTTTTTCTTTTCTTTTCTTTTCTTTTTCATATTTTTTCTTTTTCCTTTTTTGAAGGCGGAAAAACCTATTGTAGTTCGGTTGTTAAAAGATAGTGGGAACAATTATCATTGGTGGATATATTCATCTCCCCATTATTTTGATAGCGGTCCTTTATTAAATGTCTCTATGTTTTCGATTGTTAACTTATTTCCTTCAGTTTGAGGAAGACAAGCTCTTAGCCAGTTAAATATACATTTGAGGGAGACACAATTTTAACCAATTAAAAATGGTTTTAAATCTTATTCCAAAATGAGAATAAATAACAATAATTCATTTAAACTAATATATAAATATATATTTTAAAATTTTGATAAACTAATTATACTAAAAAATATAAAATGTTGWACACCTTGTCAAATAAATCTATGATAAAATTAAAATGAYAGTATGCATATATCTGAATGTGCATTGAACCATACATAACTACTACAATTGAATATAAGTTATGATTTATTTGTAATTTCTCTAAAGGTGGAAAAACCTATCATAATTTAGTTGTCAATCACCTCTTAAGTACTAGGTAACATCTTTGATTATCCTAGCTTCATGTATACGGCTAAGTTGAGGTGGATATGTGATACCACATGACCTCTCCCTATCCTYARTGATGATGAAGCACAGGGGATACTGTGTATCTTGGGGATACTGTGTATCTTGGGGATACTATAGGGCACTAAAACTRCCATTTGGTCTTAAAGTAAAACTTAAAACTCCTTTTGATTAGCTAAGAGCTCATCTTCCTCAGACAAAAGGAAACATGGTAAATTCCCAAGACCCAGAGGAATTTGGCATGGGTGAAAGTTAGCTTATTTTCCTAGAGATTGCAAACAAAGAGGGAACACTTGTTGCTTGAAGTGCACACTCAACAAAATATTGAAATCACTTCCAAGAGGGTGCACTTGTTGCTTGAAGGGAACATTCAACAAAACATTGATCTCACTTCCAAGAGGGCACACTTATTTACCAAATGTGCATTGCTTAAAAATGCAAACCCAACCAAGAAACAAACGAACAATGGATAGGACACATTGGTCCCTTGGTGTGCAACAACCTCACACACTCACACAACAAAAATGAAAAACACAAAGAAGTAAACAAATGAACAATGAATAGGGTGCACCAATCCCTTTGTGCACAACAACCTCACACACTCAGACAACAAAATGAAAACAAAGAGAAGAGAAGAGAATATTTGAAAGATCTTCATTAAATCCATTAGAGAAAAAACATCCTCTTTAATAAAGAAGGGATACTTCTTACAATGGTAGTTGTTGCTTTTATTTATGTAATTCTATACACATTCAGATCGGTGAGAGTATTTTCCCACAGCAATGACCTAACACAAACCGACTAACATCTTATTTTAGATATATCCTTGCTCACTACACTAGTGAAGGATTTATTACAAATATATAAATTGACTAACACCAACATGGATCATAAATTAACATAGTACATTCTTTTAGAACGCCTTGCTTCCAGGAATGGTGGGATCAGATTACAATAGAAGTTTCTGAGTTAATATTGATCCTCTTCTACAAGCTGGCCAAGGAAGGGGAACTCCCTTCCAGGTGGCCCAATTTCTCCCTGTTTAGATTCGAAAGCGTCGCTACTTCCGCCACCAACTGAGGGAACTTATATTGCAATGTTTTGATTGTCATCCACTTGGCCTGTGTTGGAGTTTGACACTGTTTACTAACCATGTATGAAGCATGATGTTGCTTGGAACGATCCAGTGTTACTTGCAAGGAAGCTGAAACTGGACTGTGTTGTTATGATAAATTATGAACACCACTATAGTTAGCTTGTTGTTCTTGGTGTTGATGTGTGGATCCTAACAGAGACAAAATGAGAGGCATCTTTGGGGGTGCCATACACTAAAATCCAAGACAAAACTTGAAAGGTGAGAAGCCAATGGAAGAGTGCATGGCCCTATTGTAAGGGTTCCACTTATGCAAAGCCTACATCATGAGGTAGAGATCTTGGTGTAGTTTTGATGTAGGAGCATCGCTTTCAAAGTCAAAATGAAAGCATGGAGGAAAAAAAAAACATCTCAATGATGACAGAATTTCAAATAAAAAATTAACTCAGAATTAAATCGAGTTGTTGAGATATTTTGTAAGCAACATTTTAAAAATTTAACTTGTTTGTAAAGTCGTGAAGGATTGTAAGGGATTGCAGATATTGAGTGTTGACTCTTATCTCTCAATAATTGTTAGTTATTCTAATAGGATAGAGTAGGTAACTGCTAAGAGTTTGATAAGATAGGTTGTGTATAGGATGAGAGATCTCATGGAGCCAATCCTTAGATAGTTTATTTTTGCATTGTAATAGATCAGAATGTATGAGTATTGTAAGAGATCAGAGGGATCAATAGAATAGAGTAGAGTAGAAGAAACATTATGTAATTTGTTTTCATGAATGAATAGAATAAACAAAATTGTCCCAAATCCTTGGACTGTGTTCATTTGACGTGTGATTGAATGACTGTGATATTATGTGTGTTTTTTTATTTTCATTTTCATTCATGTATGATTGTTCAAGAGGTTGATTGTATGAGTTCATGACGAAACTGGATGAGTTTCAATTGTTTCACTTCTGACACTCCTATGCAAGGTGTGAATCTTGAATATAAGGAGTTTGTCGACTGAGTCTCAGAGTGACTCAGAGAAGTTCAGAGAGAGAACAAGGGGAACTTAGATTAGGTGCAAGGTGTGAACAACATCGTGAAACGACCAAGTGTCGAAGAAACCGAACCAGAGTAATGCCAAGTGGGTGAGAAGAATTTCTTTTCAAGAAATCCTTCGATCTGAGTTATCGAAATTCTGAGAATGTAAGGTGTGCATGGGTAATCAAAATCCTTTTAAGGATGAAGCTTAGAAGGGATATCACTTTCTATAAAGTGTTAGAGACAGCTGATAGTCGAACTTGTAGGAGGAGTAAAGGTTCGAAACCTTTGAAAACTTATAAAATCTTCTAAGTCACAGAGAACTCAAAAGCTCAGAAGGAGGAGAGACAATGGCCATTGGATCACTGTGCAAAGTATCAACAGCTATTTGATCAGAGTGAAGTGCACGAGCCTTAGCGCTTCACACACAGGGGAGAGATAAAACTCAAAAGAGTTGAGAACTGATATTTTCAGAGCTCGAAGAGCCAGAGATCCGAAATAGAATCTCAGCCACCCGATCAACAGGAATAGATCTGAACCATCAGATTATTCGAGGAAAAATCCAAGAGTCATATCGCCCAAGTAAATATGAGTTGTCAGATACTGTGAGTCTGAGAGGAGGTGAGTTTGAAATTTGATATTTCCAAAGCGTGGAGAGCCAAAGGGCCGGAGCGAATCTAGACCATTGGATCCAGGAGGACACACATCAACAGGTCATAGGATCTAGAGGAAGGCAAAGGTCAAAGTGTTGAAACACCTGAAGCTCGAAGAGCCAAGAGTCATCGATATCTAAGTGGACACTTTTCAACAGATCGTGAGCTCTGGGAAATTTGAAGTGAGTTTTTAGTTTGAGATATGAGATTTTTGAAGTGCAAAGACTTGAAGACCCGAAGTAAAATCTGGGTTGTGAGATATAAGGGAGATTTTTCCTGAATCCATGAGCTCCAGGTAAGGTCCTGGAGTGGTTCATAGCTGTTGGATTTGGAGGAGAAGTGGCGCACATTTGTGAGCTCTAGGTAAATACCCAAAGAAATCCTCGATCATTAGATTAGGAGGACACGGGTCAATGGATCAAAGACTCCGGGTAACAACCATTGGGAAAAATAAATTTGATATTTGAGATCTCAGAAGTATGAAGACCTGGAGGAGATCTCGACCATCGATTGAGAAGAGGTTCGCAGGACCATTGATCTAAGTTGAAAGGTCAAACATCCGAAGTGGGAGTAGAATCATTGATCGAGTAGGATAGGTGTCAATAGAATGTGAGTTCCAAAATATTTGAGTACATAAGGAAGTTGGGTTTGAGATTTCAAGACCCCAAAGTACGGAGTTGTGAAGGAGATCGTAGTCATTTATTGAAGGAGGGGAAGATCTAGTCTGTAGATTCGAAAGGCGTAGATCTTAGACATCGATTCAAACATTATCATCAAGATCGCGAGATCGACAATTCCTTAGGATTGCGGGAACAAGAGTTGTGCGTATTTTAAAATATTGAGGGCAGGATGCAATCCGAACCGTGGTTTCATTAGGAGCACACATGGAATCTTGAGGAGGATTTTGGGCCCAAAATTAGTTTGACTTCAAACTGCTTGTAGTCACACCTGCAACCGCATGGTCATCATTGAGGTTACAACAAGAGGGGGCTTATCAGAAAAAAGGAGCTAACACCCAACACTCTGAGCTTTCACAAGAGAGTGAAAGGGAGGATTGTGGGTGCCATTAAAACCTGCAACAAGAAGCCAAAAGGGCTTGTTTTTAGTCACATAAGGAAACCATTAAGGTTTCAGAGAGCCACTCGACTCTAGAATCAGGAATCCAAGACTGGGAGGTCGCACAGCCCTACGGGAGAGTTGGGGGGGCTGCATCAGATCGTATTAGAGATGATTTTGATTTTGTTTGTAGACAACAAACAAAAGGAGAAAGGAGGTAAATTGATATCATTTGTGGTATCAAGAATTTTATTTATGTTTGTAGGTGACGCAGTGAAATCATGCCACCTATAAGGCCTAAAGAGAATGTAGAAATGGAAGAAGAAATGAGGCAACTCCAAATGATACTGGACACCATGGAAACAACACAGAGGACACAACTAGACACTAGAGATATCAGTGAAGCTGAGAGTGAAGAAGAAGAGGTCGAAGAAAATGTAGTAGAGGATGTTTCACAAGATTGCTTGATAAAAGTTGTTTCAAAAATAGGAGGCAGAGCAAAGATAGAGGTACCGATGTATGAAGGAAATTTAGAAGTTGAAGAATTGTTAGATTGGGTATGTGATATGGATAAATACTTCAATTATGAAGATATCGAAGAAAATAAGATGGTGAATGATGTAGTGACAAGACTGAAAGGTCATGCAGTGTTGTGGTGGTATGAAATGCAAACCGAACACATAATAAATGGTAAGCAGAAAAATAAAAACTGGGATAGGATGGTAGCCAAGCTTAAAGAAAAAATTATCCCAAAGGACTATCAAATCAATATATTCAGAAGATTGAAAAACATGAGACAAAAAATCTTATCAATGAATGAGTACACTGAGGAATTTTATAGACTGAACATCAGTTCTGGACAGAAAGAAAATGAGGATGAAAAGATAGCTAGATATATCAATGGGTTGAGATATGAAATCCAAGAGGATATCAACATGATGTCGGTTAATACAGTCGAGGATTCTTATCAAGCAGCCTTGAAAGATGAAGAAAAATTGGCCAAGAAACAAAGCCAACGAAGCAGAGGAGGAAGCTCAAGTAGAGGTAAGGGAACTACCAGAGAGAATTTCCATAAGTAGAAGCATGAAGCTGACAAACAACATAGTCACCATGAGAAAGGTGGAAGTCCTAAGGAAGGAAAACATGGTGGAATAAGTTCATTTTCCAAAGGAAGAGGAAGATGAAGAGCTAGAGGAGTCATAGTTAGATATTATACATGTGGAAAGAAAGTACACAAATCTTGGGAATGTCCTGAGAGAAATAACGAAGGAGGAGGTGAAGCACATGTTGTTGAAGCACAAAAGCATGTGGAAGAAGAAGAAGCAGAAGGAGGAAATAACCTCATGATGAGGAAGATTGTTCTTAAGCCATGGAAGGAGATGGAAGAACCAGTTCAATGAACAAGTCTGTTCAGAACTACTTGCAAGACAAAATACAGAGTTTGTAAGGTGATCATAGACAGTGGGAGCACTGACAATTTAGTATCCACAGAGATGGTGGTGAAATTGTTGATAAATTTGAAGAAGAGTTCTTTTATGATAAATTTGAAGAAGAGTTCTTTTATGAAGACAGAACTCATATATTTGGGTTTCGTGATATCTTCAAATGAATTGAAGATGAATCCGTAAAAGGTAATATCAATCAAAGAATGGCCATCACTGGGCAACATATTTGAGGTAAGAATTTTTCATGGGTTAACAATCTTTTATAGAAAGTTTATCAGAAATTTCAGTTGTATATGTGCACCCATGTTGGACACTGTGAAGAAGAAACACAAGTCCTTCAGTTGGATAGAGTAATCTGAAAAAGGTTTCAAAGTGCTAAAGGAGAAGATCACAGAACAACCAATGCTGGTCTTACCATATTTTGGAAAAACATTTCAAGTGAGATGTGATGCAAGTAGATTAACTATTGGAGTAGTCTTGAGTCAGGATAATAGGCCAATTGCTTATTTCAGTGAGAAATTGAATGAAGCCAAGAATAATTATTCCACATATGACAAAGAATTTTATAAAGTGATTCAATCTTTTAAGAAGTGGAGACACTATATAATTCGCAAAGAATTTGTCTTGTACAGTGATAACCAAGCTTTGCAATTTATTACTAGGAAAGAAAAGTTGAATCAGAAATATGAAAAATGGGTAAAATTTATGAAAATTTTTTCTTTTGTTATCAAGCACATTGTTAGAACTACTAACAAATTTGTAGATTCTTTGAGCAGGAGGAGTTAGATTGTACAGGAATTTCAGGTGGAGACCTTAGGGTTTCAACACCTCAAAGAGATGTATAAAGAAGATGCAGATTTTAAGGAATCTTACGAGGCATGCAAGAATCCTTTATTGGGAGACAGAAGCCCATGGAATGAATATTTGATCCAAGATGGATTATTGTTCAAGGGAAGCCAATTATGAATACCAAAAAGCTCAATGAGAGATAACCTGTTCAAAGAGAAACACAACAGAGGTTTAGCTGGACATTTTGTTCATAATAAGACATTTGCACAACTGAGTAATTCGTTTTATTGGCCAAGCATTAGAGAAGAGATGAAATTTTTTGTGAACAAATGTAGAATTTGTCAATATGAAAAAGGAAGACAGCAAAACATTGGTTTGTATTAGCCATTACCAATTCTAGAAAGTCTGTGGGATGCAATCAGCATGGAGTTTGTTTTGGGATTACCTAGAACTCAAAAAGAGAGCAATTCCATATTTGTTGTGGTGGACAGATTTTCAAAAATGGCACATTTTATACCATGCCAGAAGACAAACGATGCTACACACATAGTGGATTTGTTTTTCAGAGAAGTGGTGAGACTACATGGATTGCCGAGGAGCATAGTCTCAGACAGGGACACCAAATTTGTAGGATAGTTTTGGAGGACTCTATGGAAGAGGCTAGGGACAAACTTGTCCTTTAGTGAAACATATCACCCTCAGACAAATGGATAGACTGAAGTATTAAACAAGAGTGTGGGAATATTTTTAAGAAGTTTAGTCACTGAGAAAGGTCATCAATGGGATCAGATTCTGGCACAAGTAGAATTTGCATTCAACAATTCAGTGAACGGGAGCATAGGGAAAATTCCATTTGAAATTGTGTATGGTATACAACCAAGAGGGATTACAGAGTTGATAGATTTGAATCAAGATGAGTTCAGAAGTGTTGGAGCAGAGGATTTTTCAAAATAAATGTAGAAACTCCATGACAAAGTCAAAGAACAACTATAGAACAGAAGCCAGAAATACAAGAGCAGAGTTGATTAAAAGAGGAGAGAAGTTCAATTCAAGGTTGGAGATGAATGTTTATCTCATTTGATAAAAGAAAGGTTTTCAAGGGGAATATATAACAAATTGAAGATGAAGAATATAGGACCATGCACCAATCTCAGAAAATTCGCAGCCAATGCTTATGAAATTGAGTTTCCAAACAATGTTGGGATATCATTGATATTCAATGTTGCAGACCTGTATCTGTTGAGTCCATTTTTGTGCTTCCATAAACCATACTTTTGCCTCTTTATTTGCCCATTTTTTCCTTCATTTTATTCCACATTTACCATAAAACATCCTATCCAAGGTATATTTGTCATCCTTTAACTTCAGAATTGAATTTTCTAAATTTTTGCATTAAAATTGGAAATTTAGCAGAAATTACAGGATTTGACCAAATCCCGTAATAGCTCCATCGTTTGTATACTTGTAGGACACCTAGGCAAAATCCAACACTTGGGTCGTGTTCCCAGATGTACAAGGATGGTGAATAAGCTATCAGATTCGAAATCTGAGACTGCTAGATGCCCGGTCAACGCTGGTCAAACAGGGCCACTTTAGCAGAAATTGCCCTGTTTCAGCATTAAATCTTGGACAGTTTTTGATTTCGTGGGATTTTGACCATGTTTTGAGGATCTAGAGGAGGCATTCGACCCTCCTAGGATATTGAGGATCTACTAATAATATTTAGGAGACATTTTAGCATTTATGGTTTTTAAACTCTTGTATAAATACTCTTAAGTTTAAGCTAGTAAGACACCTTTGGATGAATGAAGAAACTTGAGAATTTGCACTCTTGAAGATCAGCTCTGTGTTTTTGTTCATTTGAATGCTTATGGTGATTTGAATGCTACTGGAGTCCTTTCTTAGCTGAAGTTAACCAAGTGTACCAGGGAAGCAGTGGAGGGCCCCCATTGCCAACTAGTACACTCTTTCCTTGTGTTATTTTTCAAGTACATGTTTTAGATCTTGTTTGCTGTAGATGAGTTTTATCTTGCTATAGGTAAATGAATTTCATAGTTCAGTTACATGCTTAATGTTTTCAAGACTTACTCATCATTGTGAATGGATTCTTGAATGAGAACTCAATGAGCAGTTAGACTTCAAGCATTAAGATAGTTTTGGATGCTTTTGAGTTATTTTATGCTTTCAGTATTTTGATTTGATTTGATGTTAATGAATGAATGAAAGAAGACAATGAATGCATCTCTTGAATAAGAGTTTTGTTCTTCCAACATTTGATAGGTCTTAAACTTTCTCCTGAATGCTTACTGTTTTCACTCTTCAGAAAAACAAGTGTTGATTACTGATATGAGGACTATGAAGATGACTTCTGAATAGAAGCTTAGTGTCTCTTACATAATCAGCCTTAGAATAGGTTTTATGCTTACTGTTTTTACCATTTAGAAAAACAAATGATGATTACTGTTATGAGGACTATGAAGATGACTTCTGAATAGAAGCTTAGTGTCTCTTGCACAGTCAGCCTTAGATAGGTTTTTGGGTTATCTCCATAAAAGATAAAAACTATCTCTA
>JASDQU010880194.1:32144-47896 GCA_032191745.1 Picea mariana
GCAATTGGTATCAGATCCCACTAGTGACATGTGTGTGATGATGACCTACATAAGAGTCCATGTCAAACCTGCATGCATGAGTGATGCTACTTGTTTTCCACTGAAAGTAAGTCTAGTGTGGTGTGTTGCCTTCTTACCTGTGCACAACAATGAGGAAATCAGATAGAAAGGTTGGGGAATCAGACGACAACGCTCCCTCCACGCTAGAACTAAGCGAAGGTCTTAAAGAATTTTTTGAGGGCCTTGTAAGTCAAATAATTGATGCCACAAATACTTCATTGGATGTCAAAATTGACAAATTGAACGAAGGATTAGCAGAGTGTAGTAGAAATTACAATAACATGAGAATCAAACTTGAAGCAATAACAAATGGGAATAGAATCCCCGGTAATTCAAATTCACATTGGATGCCTCCCCAATCACACTACTCATCCAACATGGGGACATATAATAATGGCATGGCCAAGGCGAAAAATATTGTTCTAGAATTTGATGGATCAAACGCAAGATAAGCAACAACATGGGTAAATAAAATCAAGCAATACTTAAGATATTACCAAATTTTTGATGATGAAGAAAAATTTAATGCCGCATCTATATATCTAAAGTACTTTGCGTATGACTAGTTCCTAAGGTGGAGAGAAAAATCCAAATCTCTAGCAAGAGACTGGGATGTATTCAAAAATAACTTCTTCCTATGTTTTCTCAACATAGAAGAAAAGGGGGTTTTTACTAAACTCATTCAATTACAACAATCTGGTACAATGGAGGAATTTTTCAGGATCTGCATGTGCTATCCACTCGTGTCCCTAGTATATCAAAAGATTGGTTGCTTCAAATAGACTTATCGAGGTTGAAGGAAAATATCCAAAATGAGCGTGAATTGCGTACCATTAAGGATATTGAGCAAGCTTGTCAGAAAGTCAAAATCACTGAAAAGAAACTTAAAGCATATCAACAAACATCATGGCACTCACTCGAGGGATTTAGCTCCAAATACATCCCCCCCACAAAAGGAGACCACCACTAGATACAAGACAAGATAAAGACCAATGTTTTAAATGTAGCGCACCCAATTGGAAACTCGGCCATAAGTGCAAGGAAAAAAAGATTTTTCATTGTGAAATAGATAAGTGTGACAACGACAAGGACAAGGAAGTAGGGGACATATCTTCATTCGATGAAGAAACAAATAATGGAGACTCAAGAAATTTCCAAGAGTCAAGAAATCAAAACGCAAGTCCGACACTCTTTGTTGTTGCAATGATGGGTATTTCTCAACCCCAAACTCTTAAAGTTTATGGCTATGTTAAGAAAACTAAAGTAACAGTGCTCATAGATAGTGGCAACTCATATAACTTTATAGATACGAAGATAGCAAGGAAATTAAACATATTCATTTATCCTAACTCTAAATTTCAAGTCTCCATCTCGGGAAATAAGACGGTTTCATGTGATGGGAAATGCCACAAGATAGAAGTATCCATTAATGACTACAAATTAAAATCTCTTATGTATGTTATGCCAATAGGAGGGGTAGATATTTTCTTGGGGGTCCAATGGTTAGCCATGCTTGGTACTGTTGGATTAAACTTACAAGAGGGAACTACTAATGAGAACAAAAATGATGATTCCAAGAAATTAGACAAAATTATTGGAAAATATAGCACCATTTTTCAAGAACCTCCTCGTGGGCTTCCTCCACCTCGTTCTAGAGACCACATCATAGAATTGATCCCTGGTTCCTCCCCAATTAGAAGAAAATATTATAGGCAATCACACCAACATAAGACAGAAATTGAACGTTTGGTTCCATAATTATTGGACTGAGGTGTTATTACATGAAGCAAGAGTCCTTACTTAGGGTCAGTCATGCTTGTCAAGAAAAATGATGGGTCATGTAGACTTTGTATTTATTATCGAGCATTGAAAAAAATTACGTTAAAGGATAAATTTCCAATTCCAATTATGGATGAATTATTGGACGAGCTCCATGGTGCTAAATATTTCTCCAAGATGGATCTGAAATCAGGTTATTACCAAATAAGAATTCAAGAGGAAGACATTCCCAAAACTTCTTTATGTACCCATGAAGGGTTGTACGAATTTTGGGTCATGCCTTTCTATTTATCCAATGCTCCTGCTACCTTCCAAGCATTAATGAATGATTTATTTCATCTGTACCTACGAAAGTTTGTACTTGTCTTATTTGATGATATACTTGTTTATAGCAAGAACCGAAACTCACACCTAAAGCACATAGAGACAAGATTAAAACTCCTTAAAGAGAATAAGTTTTATGCTAACAAATCTAAATGCAGCTTTAGACAAAAAGAGAGAGTATTTTTGGGACATGTCAAATCAGATGAAGGAAACAAGGTTGATCCGAAGAAAATTGTGGCAGTTATTGAGTGGCCTAGCCCCAAATCAATTTCATCATTATAAGGATTCCTTGGTCTTACCGGGTACTACAAAAGATTTGTTTGAAACTATGCGCAAATTGTGGCCCCATTAACAATGCTATTGAAAAAATATGTGTTTAAATGGAATGACGAGGCTAAAGCATGTTTTAGAAAGTTGAAGCTCTCAATGATATCCACCCTAATTTTGACAGCACCAGATTTCTCTAAAACATTTGTCCTTGAATGTGATGCTTCAGGAATAGGATTATGTGTCGTACTTATGCAAGATAATCATCTCATTGCATTTGAAAGTCAAAAAATCAAACCAAAGGAGCAAACAAAATCAACATATGACAAAGAAATGTTGGCAATTGTGCATGCCTTGGTTAAATGGAAACAATACTTGTTGGGAATGAAATTTCTCATGAAAACAGACCACAATAATTTGAAGTATTTTCTAACTCAGAAGAACCTTTCATCAGAGCAGCGAAAATGGGTGAGTAAAATCCAGGTCTTTGACTTCGATATTCCTTATAAAAAAGGAAGGGAGAATTTGGTTGCAGACGGGTTATCAAGGAAACTTGATAGTGATGCTACATTATGCGCTATTTCCATCATCATTCCTAAATGGATCTTAGTAGTTGAAACTAAGTATGTCAAAAATCCAAAGATAAGTAAGTTAATAGAGGAAGTTGAAAGCAACCCAACTACAAATCCTAAATTCACTTGGGAGAATGGAATATTGTGGTACAAACAAAGGATACTTTTACCCAACTCTTCCAAGTTCAAACTCCAAGTTTTGAAAGAAAATTGTAACGTCCTCGTTACCAACAAACCCCAAAAAATTCTCCGATAACACAAGTTATCATACCCATCCCAAAGATGAGTCACACCACACCAAAATATTCTCTAATACCAATTCTAATTGTGGAACTATCTCACTGAGGCATATTTCACATGCACAACCATCATTGTGCCATCTGCAACAATTGTTTCCCAACATGTGCAATTCAATCTTGTACGCGCAATGTTTCAAGCCTCAGGTTGGAATCCTTTTACCATTATGGATAAAAATAACTAATGTTTATACCATTTATTAACCACCATCCCATGCATATGAAACAATTAGGCAGAACTAACAATAACATGCACAACCATGCATTAACAAACAAAAATAACATAAACATACACATGATAAATAGCACATTAACACACATAAAAGAACACTTATCTTTTGCTTATAATTCGCTAACTACATGCAAACCTCAAACGTTCCTCCTAATCGTAGACTCTGTTGTTCATACACTCTCAGCATCACGTCACCCTCGAGCTAAGGATTGAACCACAACATAACATGACGCATGCTTAGGTACCAACTCTAGCAACAGTTCCCAGCTCACAACATATCATTCCCCACATCTTGTCCCACCCCAAAAAGTGTACCTTCTCTACTCAATAGTCCTTCGATAGTCCCACTTCCCTTCCAAGGATTTAGCAACAAGCCAACCATGAATTCTTAGAGCTCTGTTGCACTTGGAAAAAAATGTTTCTCAAGGATTTCAACACTCACTAGCCTAGCACACAGGGAAAAATATCCCAACAATTCTCTCATCAGAGAAAATTGCTCTACAGGCTTGACAACCTGCTTCTTCAACCCAAGACACCAAGGATTTACAAGGTAACCAACTTCAACTTACACTCCATCCATGGTACGGATGATGGAAGCAAGAATGAATGAATGATTGGAAGAATGATGGAAATTTCTCTGAGTTCCCCACATTATATTCAAGTTCCTATCTTGACACTTATCACTCTAGGAAATGCCTTTGATTTCACTTGGTAATCCATTCCTCTCACTTAAGAATTTATGATAAAATTATAACATAAAGTTTATGACTTATGAAAAATATTATTTTATTCCTTGGCTTAAGCCCCCTTGACTTAGCCCCTTTCTCTTAGCCCCCTGTCCCTCTCGTGGAGTCCTATCCCCCCATATTCTTTTGTCTGACTTGGTCTGCAATAGTGTTGTATTTTAATTAATAAAAATGAGTGTGATTACATATTACATTTGTTTAAGCTTGTTGGCCTAAATCACACAAGCACGTTGGCCTCAAAATGTATATATACAAAGGCACTAAGGCCCAAAGCATCTTGGCTCACCATCCTATAAAGAATATGTACATTTACAACTTGGTGTTCATCCTAGGGGTAATACATTCCCCTCCCCCTTATTTATGCACTGTCCTCATTACATTATATACACATGTACAATAAAAACTCTTCAAAAAGATGTGGGTAATATTCCTACATGGCATCCTCCTATTTCCAGGTTTCGTCCTCAGGTCTGTAACAGGTCCACTGGACCTTCACTGGCCTTATTGCTTGATTCTGGAGAAGCTTGACTTTCCGAACCAATATGCACATCGACTGAACTTGAAAGTCTCCTTCTTGCTCCACCTTAATCACATTCCAATCATTTACATGATTAACATCATGCACATACTTTTTAAGGAAAGACACATGAAACACATTATAAATGCACATGGATGCAAGTAGTGAAAGCATGTATGCAACTGGACCAATCCTTTCTAGGATCTCAAATGGTCTACAATATCTTGTTGCCAACTTTGGATAGCTCCCCAATTTAAGTGAACTCTTCTTAGATTTCACTTTCAAGAACAAGACATGCTCTCCCACTTTAAATTATTTGTGTGTTTTGTCTTTGTCTACATAAATTTTCTGCTTGTCTTGAGTAACCTTTAAATTATGATTTATTTTCACCATCTGTTCTTCCATTTCTCCAAGCAATTATGGCCCAACCAATGTTTTGTTTGTCGGGTTGTCCCAGCTCACTAGTGTGTTTCACTTTGGACTATATAATGCTTCAAATGAGCTCATCTTCAAATATGCCTAATACCCATTATTATAAGCAAAGTCAACTAAATGTAGATAATCTTCCCATTTTGATGGTTTATCCATCACATACATCCTTAGCATATCTTTAATCACTTGATTGGCCCTCTCAATTTTCCCATCTGATTATTGGTGATATGTTGTGCTAAAACTCAAATTTGTCCCAAATCCTTTAAATAATCCCTTCCAAAGGTTGGATGTGAACTTGGGATCTCTGTTAGAAACAATTTTCTTCGGCACACCATGTGTTATATTCTTTGCAAAATTGATCCCATGTATTGTACACCGATATGGGAGAAAAGGGGGTCTGGGGGGTGCTTAGCACCCCCAGCTGGGAGGGTTGCGGGGGTTTGGGGGCAGGGTCCCTAGGGAAAAAAAAGGTTTGTTTTTGGCAATTTTTTGCTTCTATTTTTTACGGTTTTTCAGTACATGGTTTTTGCTGATGTTTTTTATAATTCTAGTTAAGAAATTAGGGTTGTTGACTAATTCGGGTCAATGATTAGGGGTTTGGATTCCACGAGATCCTATATGTATATTGTATTATAAACAATGAATATTATGAATAGAAAATTAGAGATACGACTCTAAACATGTTGTTGGTTTTCCGGGTTTGGGTTTCCAGGGTAAAAATATTTGTGTAATGTATGTGCCATTGTATATTTTCTGTTTTATTAAGAATCTATTTGCAGTAATTAATTGTACAAGGTTAAAATCTACATTTGGTATCAGAACAATTATTAGCTTCAGGAGGATGCCTTTGTGGCTAAGGATTTGTCTCGGGTCTGTGATAAGCCTTGCTACAGTGGGAGAACTATGGTATTGATTGTTTAGGTGAAAAGAAATGGTGAGCAATTCGAAAATAAAGATCGAGAAATTTAATGGAAAAAGTTTTGACTTGTGGAAGCTCAAGATGAAATATCTATTGGTAGAAAAAGATCAGTGGACCATGATGGATCCAAGTACTCACCTACATGAACGTCAGTAGAATACTGGAAAAGTTGGATCAAAATGCAAAGAGCACAATTCAATTGTGTCTCTCATATTCAGTATTGTTGAATGTTTTATGGGAAGCTATAGCCAAGGAATTATGGGATAAGTTGGGGTCTTTGTACTAGTATGTGTCCCTGGTAAACAAAATTTTTCTGCGGAAGAAGTTGTATAACCCAAGAATGAAAGATGGAGACTCAGTGACAAAGCATCTAAACACCTTCAATACTACGGTAAGTCAGTTATTATCTATTGATATAATTTCAGATGAAGATAAGTGTATCATTTTATTGTGTTGTTTACCAGACTCATGGGATAGTCTGGTTGTGGCCATAGGTAGTAATACAACTACTCTAAGTTTTGATGATGTGGTCTCATCCTTGTTGTCAGAGGAGATGAGACAAAAGAACATGGAAGGATAGAGCAAAAATGCATTATTTGCAAGAGGACGCTCCTAGGAAAGAAATAAATTTAAGTCCTCAAGTGGGAGATCTAAATCTAAGGGTAGATCTAAATCTCCCAGAAAGTTTGTGAAGGTATGTTGGAGATGTGGAAAAGAAGGGCACTACAAGAAGCAATGTAGACCCAAAGGCATTGAGAGAGGGAAGGGATCTGAAGATGCTCCTTCTATAGAAGCAAAAACCTCCTCAGAAGAAGGAGGGGATGTGTACTTGGCTTCATCAATCACACATGAAAATCATGAGGCATGTCTGGTTGACTCAAGCACATCCTTTCATGTGACTCCCCATAGGGAGTGGTTCTATGAATATGAAAAATATGTTGGAGGTGATGTTTTCCTAGGTGATGACTCGACAGCCAAAATCATAGGACAAGGAAAATCAAGTTGAAGATCATGGATGGAGGGGTTAGAACACTGCCTTGTGTTCTGCACATCCTGGGATTGACTATAAATTTGATTTATGTAAGCAAAATGGATGATGCACGGGTAAAAACAATGTTTGAGAAAGAAACTTGCAGGATGGTTCGAGGAGCAATGGCGTTGTTGAAGGGAGTTCATATTGGAACTCTGTATAAGCTACAAGGAAACACTATTAGTGATGGGTGTAATAGTTCCATTGTTCCTAAGATTGGATCTGAAGAAAAAAAAAACTCCTATAGTCTTTGGAGAAAAGACTATGATGTGGCATCAAAGATCGGGGCATATTAGAGAGAAGGTATTTTGACTACTTCATGGTAAAGGTATGGTTGAAAGTATGTCTAGCTGCACTTTGGATTTTGATTTCTATGAACATTGTGTATATGGGAAGCATAATCGGGTGAGATTCTCTTCTGGTGCAACGAGGGCAGAGGAGGGGAATTTAACAGTTGGTGCACAATGATGTGTTTGGATTTGTGTCAGTTCCATCACCGGGAAAATCTGTGTACTATGTCTCATTTATAGATGAATTCTCAAGAAATACATGGATATATTTCCTCAGGAAGAAATGTGAAGTCTTTGATAGGTTTAAAGAGTTTAAGGCTCTTGTGAAAAATCAAACAAAGAAAATAATTAAGGTGTTAAGGACAAATAATGATGAAGAGTTTTGCAGAAATGAATTCAAACAATTTTGTAAGAAGTGCAGTATATAAAGGAAGAAGATTACTCCATATACACCTCAACATAATGGAGTTGAAAAAAGGATGAACATGATACTATTGGAAAAAGCAAGGTGCATGCTCAGTGTTGCCAAGTTAGTACATGAATTCTGGGCAGAGGCAGTGGGTACTGCATGTTACCTAGTCAATCGATCACCCTCATCAACATTGGATGAAAAGACTCCACACGAGGTATGGAATGGTAAGAAACCCTCTCTCACACATCTCATGTTATTTGGATTTGAGGCCTATGTTTACATTCCGAAGGAAAACACGAGTAAGCTAGATAAAATAGATGAAAAGTGTATCTTTATTGGGTATAAAGATGGTCTGAAAGGGTATAATATTTGGACCCTAGAAACTAAGAAGGTAGTGTATATCCAAGATGTGGTATTTAGAGAAATCAAAGATGTTAAACAGGAAGTCCTACCAAGGAAGGAAGAACCAGAGAAAATAGAGGTTGAGTTGAAGGATGACGAATCTGACTCTATAGAAGAACATGAATAAGAACAAGAAGATCCTCATACTCTAGTATTAAGGAGATCGGTTCAGGAAAAAAGGAAATTGGAAAGGTATACTCCACCTGATTTCCATTCAAATTTTGCTTCGTCTATGACTGAAGATGATCCTAGAACTGTTAGGGAGACAGTGGATTCAGAGGACGGAAAACTCCAGAAAAAGGCTATGGTTGAAGAAATGGTAGCCTTGGATAAGAATTAGGCTTGGGATCTAGTGGAGTTGCCAAATGGAAGAAATCCCATTGGAAGCAAATGGGTGTTTAAAAATAAGTTGAATGCAGAAGAAAAAGTGGAGAAATACAAAGCTTGGTTAGTAGCAAAAGGTTATTCTCAAGTTGAGGGAATTGACTTTGGTGAGATTTTTTTCTTGTTTCCAAGTTAACTTCTATTAAATTTTTTTTATCTATTGTTGTTGCATTTGATTTTGAAGTCGAACAGATTGATTTGAAGACAACATTCCTACATGGGGACATGGAAGAAGAAATCTACATAAATCATCCAAAAGGATTTGGTGTGAAGGGAAAGAAGGAGCTGGTATCCAAGATGAAAAAGTCCATGTATGGGTTAAAGCAATCACCAAGGACGTGGTATCAAAAATATGATACTTATGTGCTGGGACTTGGCTTCATAAGGAGAAAATTGTATCATTGTGTGTATTTCAAATTAATTGGTGATCATATTATTTATTTGGTCTTGTATGTGGATGATATGTTGTTGATAGGAAACAACAAGGAGATTATTCAGGATGTGAAATTCAGTTGTCCTCTAAATTTGACATGAAGGATCTAAGTGCTACAAATTTCATTTTGGGCATGGAAATTAAAAGATATCGAGAAAACAAGAAACTCTGGTTAAATCATCGGAAATATGTTGAGATAATATTACAGAGGTTTAATATGCAAGAATGTAAACTGGTCAAGGTTCCTATTCCTGTAGGTGTAAAGTTCTCTATGGATCGTCCCAAGACATAGGAAGAGGAAGATGACATGCCTGGTGTTCCATATGCGAGTGTGGTTGGTCGTTTGATATATGAAATGGTATGTACTAGACCGAACATTGCACATGTAGTGAAAGTTTTGAGCATGTATATATCAAAACCACGGAATGAGCATTGGACAAAAATAAAAAGAATTTTTAGGTATTTGCGTAGCACTACTAGTTATGGATTGTGCTACCAAGGAGGACCAAGATTGGACATACATGGATTTGTGGATGCAGATTGGGCTGGAGGTATAGATCCTAGAAGATCTATAAGAGGGTATGTGTTTAACCTATTTGGAGGAGCAAATAGTTGGATGAGAAAAAGATAGTTTGTAGTGACAATCTCAACTACAAAAGTTGAACACATGGTAGACACTCATGCAAGAAAGGAAGCAATATGGTTACAGAGATTGTGTTCAAGTATTGGGTTGGTACAACTAGTTGTAAGGATATATTGTGACAGTCAGAGTGCAATATTCCTGGAGAAGAACATGACTTATCATTCAAAGACAAAACATATTGATGTTTAATATCACTTTGTGAGAGATATGGTTGAATACGAGAAGGTGTTGCTGATGAAGGTGGATACTTTGGAGAATGTTGCAGATTCATTAAAAAAATCTGTGAATACTAAGAAGTTATCTTGGTGTAAAGGATCTATGGGCATTGTTGTCCTAGATTGTTGACTATGTAATCATGTAACCCCTTATTTGCAAATAAAACAACAAATGGGAGAATGTTGGGTATGTGTTATATTCTTTGCAAAATTGATTCCATGTATTGTACAATGATATGGGAGAAAATGGGGTCTTTGGTATTATTTTTTGGCACATGGTTTTTGACGATGGTTTTTCTAATTTCAGTTAAGGAATAAGGGTCGTTGACTAATCCGGGTCAATGGATTAGGGGTTTGGATGCCATGAGATCCTATATGTATATTGCATTGTAAACAAAGAATATGATGAATATAATATTAGAGGTGTTTCTCTAAACAAGTTACTGGTTTTCCCAGTTTGGGTTTCCAGGGTAAAAATATATGTGTAATGTGTTTTTGTGCCATTGTATCTTTCTATTTTATTAAGAATCTGTTTGCTGTAATTAATTGTACAAGGAAAAAATCTACGCCATTTAGCCTGGAAATTTCTCTCAGATAAATCTCTGCAATGTTAGTTTCCTTGTGAGTGAGATTCACTAGAATAAAATGAGAAACTTTGTTGAGCTTATCCACCACCACCATGATGGAATCATGTTGCTTCATTGTTCTAGGTAGCCTAGTGATAAAATCATTGCCAAAACCTCCCATTTCCACTCAAGAATGAGCAATGGATGTAGCAAACCAGTTGGATTGTTGATAGATTGGGTTGGTTTTCATTGATGTCAACCCTTGAAGCAATCCCGGTAGCAAATACCAATAGCCCCAGAAGTGTGGTTAAGGAACATGAGTTTGTATGAGGAATAAATACATGAATATTACTGAATTTCCAGGTAAGACTATCATAGATGGATAGTACACATCGTGTCGTTTTCAGTGATATGTGGTATGTCACATGGTTCCTCATGGTTGAGGAGATACGACTTATTGATGTTGGAGGACCCTCATGAATATTCTAGAAGCCCCTAGAAGGTCAACAAAGAAGTCAATTATTCTAGAAGCTCCTAGAAATTCATCAAGAAGTTTACTATTCAAAGTGGTTGCAACTAGGAGTTAATCATGGGTAAAGTTGTTGAAATAAGAAAATAATTAAAAACAAATTAGTTGCAACAAGAAGTGGTGAGTTTACTAATTATGGGTAAAGTAGTTGCAACAAGAAAGTGGGTTTTCCCTAAAAGAGGGAAGTTGGGTAAAATAGTTATAAGATGACCCCTAAAGGAAGACACTTGGACAGTATAAATAAGAGAGAAAGAGACTCCCATTAGCACCTATTGAGCACATTGAATATCTATCTTGTGAAACGTTTATTGCAGGTAATCATTGATACATATGAAGTTGCACAAGTCTGAGGTAATGAAGGAAGAGTGGCGGCAAAGTTTTGCAGTTGCATAAGAAAGTGGGAAAGTCGTGAAAAACCTTGATTAGGTCCATCCCCGCAGGTCAAACAATAAACATCCTACGAGGCATCCCCGCATGTTTCCTATAGCCTGTCACGCAAGGCCCCACTCAACAACCAACTTCGTCATGCGAGGAAGTGTTAGATCTGAGGAACGAGTTGTGGTTCAGGTTACAAAAGCTGAGGAGAAGCTACATGCAAGGGTTACAATGGTCAGGTACAACAAAGCTATCTATAGGAAGAAAAGGTATGTTATATACTTGTATTGAAATTGGTCTTTTGGTGATTTATTGGGATATGGACATGAGAGATTGAGGATTTTCCCTAGAGGGATTATTGGATATATGGTACATATTGTATGAGACATATCTATAGAGGTGAAATGCTGGTATATATGTTGTTTGTAGTTGGAATACATTATTGGGCATATTTTTGAGGTATATCTTGTATCCCTTGGTACATGTTTGAGGGCTTTTGGTTGAGGTGTGTTGTTGAAGTTATTGGTGCAGATTGAGGTTGTATAACAATGAGGGTTTGACGCTTGGTTTGTGTGAGGGTTTATTACACTTGGTTTATGATTGTTTGTATATGTGTGGCACATGATTAGAGAGACACAGTTACACATGGTTTGAGATATACACTTGTGACAATGGGTATGAGATCTACGTGATCATATTTGATTGGTTGAGGAGATTATTGTGGCAGGTTTTTGTTACAGATTGTGACATGTTGTTGGTACAGGTTTTATAGTGACAGGTCTTACAGGGATATATTGATAGTGATAGAGTGACAGTGCTAATATCAGTTATTTGGCACTTATATTTCAGGTTGGTTGGATGGGGCAAGGATAGGTGGTTTTAGCTACATTCTGGTTGTAGCTGGAGAATATAGGGGGTTGTAGCCTCCTTCTGGTTGGAGCTATAGAATCAAGGAGTTGTAGCTTCCTTCAAGTTGGAGCCTGAGAAACTAGGGGGTTGTAGCCTCCTTCCAGTTGTAGCTGGAAAAAAAGGAAGTTGGTGCTTCCTATGAATGTACTTATTTTGACAATATAAGAAAAGAATTATGTGGTTTTCTCTTGCATTTGGTTTCCACTTAAAATATTGGTGTACTGTGTTTATGTGTGGTTGTTTATTGTTCACTACTTACGTATACTGCTCATATTGAATGTCATTGGTAATCTACTCATAAATTAAACAATACACATTGTGGTTAAAAAGGATTAAAAGTGATAATATTGATTCACCCCCCCTCTCAGTATTTCAACAATTGGTATCAGAGAAGGTCCTTCAAGAAGAAGTCTAACCATTGAAAGGAGATCATGGAATATGCTAAGATTGGAGCACCAATGTTTGATGGTCAGAATTATGGAATCTGTAGTATAAGGATGAAAACCTTTTTATAGGCACATGGATTTAATGTATGGTGAGTAGTAGTAGATGGATACAAAGCACCAACCTCTCCCCCAAAATACAAGAATGGAAAGAAACTCGAAGAAAAAAATTCAAAGGCTAAAGGTACTATTTTAAACAGTCTTTCTAATTCAGTATTTGTTAAAGTTATGCATTGTGATTCTGCAAAATATCTCTGGGATACGATTCGAAATATTTATGAAGCATATGCTAAATTCAAGGGAGCTAAACTCCAAACCTTTAGAGTTAAGTTCTAACAATTGAAAATGAAGGAAGACGAAGACATTGCAGCCTACTTTCTGTGATTTTATGAAGTAGTGAATACTATTAAAGGTCTGGGAGAAGAGATGAAGGAACCAATCATTGTTCAAAAGGTACTAAGGTCTCTACCTATGAGATTTGATCCAAATATTTCAGCTTTAGAAGAAAGAAAAGATCTAGACACCTTGAGCATGTATGAGCTACATGGGATACTCACTATACATTTTAAACATGTAGAGTAAAGCAATGCATACAAATTCTTAAGCAAAACAAAAATTAATCAATGTCTCATACACATAATACACAGAGATTTACACTAGAAACCCTTAACTAGGAGAAAATCAACCTTCCTTGGTACCGCACCTTTCAACTCTTTATTGTATTAATTTAACCATTCACTATACAATATATACAATATTTTAGGTATTCTGTAGCTACCAAAACCCTAATCCCTTAATCCAGGATTAATTTAGAAAACTACTAAAAATAGAAAAATCCACTAAAATAGCAAAAACCACCCCCAAAAAAAAATTCGGGGCATTGCCCAACGATGAACATTGTGCGTAACCAGGGGGGGGGAACTTGGGACCCCCCAGGAAAGCACCCGACGCACATGACACAAAGAGTGAAGGAAGTTAGGATCATCAAACGCAGTTGTCGAATATGACACGCCCACACACACATATGCAATGAATATAACACATACCCAACACTCATACCTATGAAATGAGAACATAAGAGGAGAACCCAGTTACAAAATATGCAAGATTCAAAGCATCCAAGAAGACAAAGAAAAAGAGCAAGCAAAATTCAAATTCAGATTGTAGTTGCAGTGATGATTTAGAAGACGATGAAGAAATGACAAACTTCGTTAGAAAATTGAAAAGAGGATCTGACAAATATAAAGATATGTTTCCATTGAAATGTTTTAATTGTGGTGGTGTTGGTATTTTTGCTTCTAAATGTCCTCATAAGAATAAGAAAAGTGATGAAGAAAAATATCATAAAAAGAAAAAGAAAAATCAAAATAATAAAAGAAACAAAAATAAATTCTTCAAGAAAAATATCTGCACCAAGGAAGACAATTCATCATCAAATGAGGAAGAAGATAACGACAATGATACATAAAGAGTACTCTTCATGGAAGTAGAATATTTTGAATAAGATTCTGAGGAAGAAGGAGAAGTCGATCTCAGAGAAGAATTAATCAGTGTACTAGAAGAGCTAAGGATTGAAAGAAATAAAATCAAGTCACTCAAGGAAGAACTAAAAGAAAAATAAAAATCTCAAAACTCCAATTTCGCGGAAGTTGGTATATGATCGTGAAGTTAAAAAATCCAAGTAGTAGAAGAATAAAAAATCAAAGATGCACTCAGAGGTCGGTTAGATGAAAAGGACATGATGATCGAAGGATTGGAAGCAGAAATAGTCACTCTAAGGAAAGATCTTCAGAAGAAGGACATGCAACAGAACAACACCAATGTATTGGATGAGATCATTAGCAGTCAATAACCAGAAAGAGAAAGGCTCAAGCTCCAAGACAACATAACAAAGAAGCTATGTAGAAACTATTAGAGGATATTCCCATAAGGAAGAAGGAAAGAGGAACCAAGAAGAGGATTACAGATACACTGCACCACCCAGAGGGTCCAGATTTCAGAATCAATAGTAGCCAACAATGGAGAGACCTCATGAAGAAGAAGGATTAAGAAGAGCAACACCATTCAAAAGATATTCCACCCCTAGGTATCAAACTATTTTTCTTGGTTTATGTTATTCATGTAATAATTTTGCGCATAAATCTATGAATTGTAGAGCCAACACCAAGAACATAAATAACTATGAAGGATACACAAGAACTGGTTATTCAAGAATATCTCATGAAGCACATAGTGGAAGCTACAATAAATTTGAGTCATTGAGCACTGAAGTAGAATGCTACAAGTCTAACAACTTTGGACACATGGTCAAAGATTGTAGATTGACTACTCCTAAAGATTCACAATAGAATATCAACACTCACAGACATGAACCACAAAGTATATAGATAAGAAATCATGATCACTTTAACATTGAAGAATGCACGCTTGCTCTACAAGCTAAACACAAGAGACGTGGAGGGTACATTGACAATGGATGCTCAAAGAATATGACATGTGATATGGATAGGTTTCTAACCTTGAATAAGAAAAGAGATGGATCAATTTCATTTGGGAATGACAACTCAACCAGAATCATAGGAAAATGGATAGTTAATCTTGGAAGCGAGGATGCCAAAGAAGAAAATGTTCGACTAGTCGAAGACATGAAACATAATCTACTAAGTGTAATTCAAATGTGTGACCAAGGACATATACTTTTGTTTGACTCTCAGAAATGAAAAATAAGAAAAGAAGGGTCAGACAAATTGGTGGCTATAGCTGTAAGAACTCCAAGGAACATATATGTACTAAACGAAATTGGAAAAGAAAAATGTTTCTTAGAAAAGGAAGATAAAAGTTGGCTCTGGCACAAAAGAATGGGTCTAACATAAATTTTGATAATCTTCTTAAGGTTAGCAAAAGGGAAGCAATGAGAGACATTCCCGAGATCTCAAAGCCAACAAACATTCTACGCAAGAATTGTCTACACGGAAAA
>JASDQU010880195.1:7889-18551 GCA_032191745.1 Picea mariana
ATGAGAAATAAGTCATCAACGTACATGATCAAAATAAGGGACTCACCATCAACAACCTTATTGTATAGGTTGGCATCAACAACACTCATGCTGAAACCCAAACTCATCAGGTATCCATCAATCCTTGCATACCAAGCATGAGATTCCTGCTTGAGTCCATAAGGGGCCTTCTTCAACCTGCACACATGGGACTCCTTCCCATGAATCACGAAACCATATGGATGTATGATGTACACCTCTTTCTCAATCTCTTCATTGAGAATGGATAACTTCACATCCAACAGATGTAGTCTCCATCACATAGATGTTGCAAGGGAAATGATCATCTGAATGGAAGTATATCAAGCAACAAGAGAAAATGTATCTTCATAATCTATTCCCTCCACTTGAGAGAATCCTATAACAAAAAATATTGTGTGTGCTTCTCAATGCTCCCATCAAATGCATGCTTGATCTTATATATCCACTTGGAAGTCACCACAGACTTCCCTTCAGGTCTTAGAGTAACATCCCACACATCATTCTTCATGATGGACCGATACTCCTCCATCATGGCATCTCTCCATATTTGCTGACTGGATGTTTCCTCATAACAAGAAGGCTCTAAATCAATGATGTGGCTCATAGCCGCAACATATCTTGAATATCTGTAATATCCCCAAGGACGAGCCCTATTGTAATCATGTTTACGAATTGTAAATCATGTTTATGAATTGCAAATCATGTTTTGTAGGATGGTGAGCCAAGTATTGATAAGTTGGTGGGCTTATGTGTTTATTAGGCCGGAGAGCCTAAGTGTTAAAGGCCAGGAGCCTGTTTTTGTATATGTAATATGTAGAACATTAATAAAGATTAAACATCGCTATGTGCAGACCAACCACAAAGAAAGATTGATGGGGGACTAAGCTTCCAAAAGGTGGGTAAGGGAAAAGGGGCTCAAAGGTTGGAAAGAGGGGCTAATCTTAGGGGCTTAAGTCCTTGGGAATAATAATTTATTATTATTCCAAAAGCTATGTGAAATGTAGGTTTTTATCCTAAGTCCTGGAAAGGGGAAACGTGAGCAAAAGGGAACACATTTTGATGGAGCGCATGCAACCTCATGGGCGACATGTGTCAGCCTTGGAACATGCAATTTAGCCCAATGATTTAGTTGTGGAGGGGGTTTGTCCTCCATTGTGCCATCTACTGTCTGAACCGAGGGATATTTGCGTCTGAGTTTTGTAAGCCTCACGCAGCTCTGAAACCCAAAGCCTGCGATGTTTTCTTGAGAAGCCAATACGCCCTCTGTTCGAACTGTTGAGTCTATGTCGACCTCTATGTGAATTTCTTGTCACACATCCGGCAAACCGGTGTGACCTGAACCATGATGTGTCTTAGTGGCCTGTTGTCGTTTTCTGGACGTCCACACCCAATTTTCCTGTTGCTGCTATCACCTGTGAGTTAACCAAAATCTGTTGATGTTGTTGTTATCATGAACTTGTGGCAATTGAGTTGAAAACTGGTTGAAGAATCGAGTTGTCAGGCCTGTAGTAGAAGAGGCAGGTTTCCAGGCCTGTGAGCAACTCTCTCCAGGTGAGAGAGTCTGTTGGGGAGTGGTTTTCTTCTAGAGAGAGTCCAACACTAGCTACGGAGCTCTGAGAATTCTTGATCCATCCTGTTGATGAGACCGAGAGGGGAGGTGAAGCCCTGATGGTCTATGCTTGTGAAGGTGTATACTCCCAGGAGGAAAAAGCATGTGGGGAATGAGAGTCCATGAGTAGTGGGCATAAGAAGGCTCTTGGAGAGAATCCTTATGGTTGCACTGTGTAGTTTTCCTGTAACCTCAGCCTATTCTAGGATTCCCTTGCCTTGAGTGGAGCTTAGTCCTAGCTTGGGGGTGACCCACTACTGAGCATGATGGGCAATGTGGTCTAAGGCTAGGAGGTTCATGGAAGGTCTGCACGTGGTTGGTGGAGTTACTACAGTTTCAAAGATAAGTATATGCATGTGTTTAATTTCGATAAAAATGCATGTATGTGATGCTTGCAATATTATCATGTATTCTGTTGCAGTGATATTTACTGTTAATTCAATTAATTCGGTATGTTAGCAGTAAGTATATGTTTACTCTATGTTAAGTCATTTAACTTCATTTAAATGCATACTATATAAGTTTGAGAATCTTTTCGTGTAGTAGCGTTGCCTGACCATGGGGTTGATGGTCGAGGACATTACAATATGGTATCAGAGCCCAAGGTTTCAATGATGAGCCTGGATGGGCTGGATAAGTGGTCTTTGGACCCAAGGTTTCAGGAGGAAATTTTGTCTGGAGGACTAATTTCGAACCTTAGAATGTTTCTGAGTGCCAACGGGTTACTTGGTTGTGTATGAAGATCAGGAGAAGTAGCGGTAGAATAAAACCACAATCGAGGTGGTATTTGACTAGAGAGAGAGAGGGCGCTCAACACTTGGGGTGTTGGAGCCATAGGATCTGTTCAGAAAGAAAGGAAAAACCTTTACGACCGTTAAATCCAGAGAAGGTGTCGGGAGGATATCCGAGAAGCCTTTCGGGAGTTTGGCTATCGGTAAAAGCGGGGTGTGTTGGGGTACAAACCCCCAAAACCCAAAACTCCAAAGTCCTGAGAAGATCTACACCATAGATCTGGGAAAAAGATCTCTTCCATTGGATCGAGCAGAAGAGAAGAGGGTAATTTCAAGAGTTCAGTTGTCAGGAGAAGTGGGATGTGTTGATGCACAAACTTCCGAAGCCCAAAATTGTGAAATCTCGAAGAGTCAAAGTAGTGGGTCGGACTGACGTCACTGGGATGGACATGGATGCATGGGATGTGTGCCACGTGCCAGTGGGCCCCGAAGAAAAAATAAAAATAGATTCAGTGGGGCTGGAGGGCATCACCTAGGGTGACATGGACCTTCTTAAGAGATACACGTGTCACCACCATGGTTGGTGACAATTGTACTGTGGGCTCGGAGGCTAGAAAGGTCGAAAGTTCATAAGTCGGGAGTTGGAGAGGGAAGTGAGTGTGAGAGCCTCCAAGACCGAAATCCTGAAACCTTGAAACCCAAAACCCCGAAGTCCCGATTAGAGAACCTTGAGACCTAGCGCTTGGTCACAACCATGGTCATGTGGGGTTGGAGAGCTGTGAGAAAGGGGCTAAGGTCTGAGTTCACTACAAAGCTGAGAAGAGCTCGAAAAATTCATGGAAACTGAACATTTTTCTTGAATCAAGTTGTTTATGAATGCTATGGGATTTGTTAAGGAATAATGACTTGACAAATTCTGGTTGTCTGCACATTGTGATGTAGAAGTTCAACAAGTACCAGAACTGAATAGAATTTCCACTGAGTGCAAAAGAAATGGAAAGAGCATGGATTTCTTCCAGTTCCGAGGATGAAGCAAAAGGAATGGATGTTCATTTGGGAGTTGAAGGATCGAACTCCAATGGCCATGGAGAAGAGATAGACGAGGAAGGAAACATGAGGAAGATAATTGAAGGATTGCAAAAGGATGCCCAAACTCGTCGAGCAGATAGCATAAAGCTCAAAAAATCTCAGGAAAAACAAGGTGAATTTAACATAAAGTTGTTAAAGAGTTTGGAGAGAATAGAAAAGAAGTTGGATAAGGAGAGTGACTCGAGCAGAATAGGGAATCACTAGAATTCTGAGGGAAGAAATTCAAGGAGTGTGGGTAGACACCATCATCACTCCCAAGGTCTCTCCAAGAGAAGGACACACAATGGTTCAATCCCATCCCCTACCAGAAAGCATAAGAGATCTGGAGTGGATGAATGGAAGGGAGAGATGAACAATATTAAGCCTCCTACGTTTGATGGAGAACATCAGAAGGAGGAAGATGTCGAAACATGGTTGCTTGGTATGAGGAAATACTTCCAACTAAAGAATTATTCCTCTCATGCGGAAGGAATAATTGTGATGTATCAAATGAAAGGAAAAGCATCCATGTGGTGGGATCAACTTGTGCAGGTGCAACACATTAGAGAGAAATATATCACTTGGAAGGAATTTAAGAGGTATTTTGAGAAGAAGTATTTGACTAAGAGATATTATGACAGAAAGATGAAAGAGTTCTTTGAACTCAAGCTAGGCAACATGACCATTGATGAGTATGAACGTAGGTTTTTAGAATTGTTGAAGTATGTTTTGTTCATCAAAGAGGAGACTGTCAAGATTCAAAGGTATTTGAGTGGACTGCCATCCTCCATTGGGGACAATATCCAGTATGATGACCCCAATACCATGGAAGAAACGATAAGAAGAAAAAAATGCTTATACGAACATCAAAGAGAAAAGCCTACCTTTCGGAAGCCTTGGGATGACCAGAGGAAGTTCAAGAAAGAACAAAGGCACAAGGGAAACAAACCTGCCTTTTTCAAAAATAGTCCTCAAGGAAAACCATCATTTAGAGAGTCGAGAATGGCTGATGTAGGGGAACAAAGGCCGAGACAGATGCCCATTCAGTGTTGGGGTTGTCAGGGAAACCATAAGTACAAAGATTGTCCCTACAAAAATGGAAAAGTGAGAGATGTCCACAATGTACAGCAGGCTGAAACAGTGGAGGACATGGGCAGTAGAATGCCAAGGATCTATGCAGCCCTGGAAAAAAAGTAAGATGAATTTCAATCACACATGATTGAAGTAGAAGGTATGATCAACAACCATGCCTTTACTATTTTAATTGATTCAGGGGCTAGCCATAGTTATATAGATCCTAGAGTGGTGGAAAGTTTTCATTTGTCGAGAAGCAAACATGAAAATTCTTGGTTAGTGTAGCTGGCTACAGGAACCAAGAGAAAAGTCACCGAGTTAGTTAAGTCATGTCCAGTGGACATGAATGGATTGAGCACAAAGGTTGAATTGAATATTTTGCCTTTAGGTTCTTATGACTATCTAATTGGGATGGATTGGTTGGACCAGCACCATGCCATCTTGGACTGTCATAATAAGGAATTCACTTTCCTGGATGAAGAAGGAAATAGGAGAACAGTCCAAGAAATTCCCATAGTCGTTGCTATTAGAGAAATCTCAGCAATGCAGTTGAAGAAGTGCTACAGGAAAGGCTGTCAATTATTTGCAATTCCAATTCCCATCCGTTCTAAGGGATATGCGACTCACTCACTTCACTATGTGTATTTCTGGTATATGTCTCCAGGTCTAGTTCTGGCAAGTAAAATAAAGAAAGGCAAGGGCAAGGGAGTATGTCATAGCATGTGCTCCTGGATACTAGTGTATTCCTGGCTGATAGAGTGGTTACGCTCCTAGGATGTCAGCCCATGTGGAGGAAACACCTAAGGATAAGATGTTAAGTATTGGAGATCATGTGGTACTAAATGATTTTGAAGATGTATTCCAGGAGGTACCAAGATTACCTCCGAAAAGAGATATTGACTTCTCTGTAAACTTGATGCCTGTAGCAGCTCCAGTGTCGAAATCTCCTTACAGAATGAGTACGTTGGAGCTGAAAGAGTTGCAATTGCAGCTTGAAGATCTTCTAAAAAAGGGGTATATACGCCCAAGTGTGTCACCTTGGGGTGCCCCGGTCCTATTCGTGACGAATAAGGATGGGATGTTGAGATTGTGTATCGATTTCATAAAATTGAACAAAGTAACTGTAAAGAACAAATATTGTCTGCCAAGGATTGATGACCTCTTCAATCAGTTGAAGAATGCGAAGATATTTTTGAATATAGACCTCAGGTCGGGATATCACCAGGTAAGGATAAAGGATGAAGACATCATCAAGACCTCCTTTAGAACAAGGTATGGTCATTATGAGTTCACAATGGTGTCGTTTGGGCTTTTGAACGCACCTGTTGTTTTTATGTGTCTGATAAATGGTGTATTCGGGGACTATCTAGACAAGTTTGTCATAGTCTTCTTGGATGACATTCTGGTGTATTCCAAGTCGGAGGAAGAGCATGAACAACATCTGAGAATGGTGTTGTGGGTGATAAAAGAGCACCAATTGTATGCCAAGTTGAGAAAATGCTCGTTTTATCAGGAGCAGATCCATTACTTGGGGCACATTATTTCGAAGGATGGGATAGTTGTAGATCCTGAGAAGATTGAGGCCATTAGAGGATGGTCGGTGCCAAAGAATGTGACAGAAGTTAGATCCTTCATGGGTTTAGCTGGTTATTATAGAAGGTTTATTGCAGGGTTCTCGATGATAGCTCACCCTATCACTTCCTTGCAAAGGAAGGAGAAGAAGTTTCAGTGGACAAAGGATTGTGAGAAAAGCTTTCAGAAATTGAAGCAACTGTCAACTAGTGCTCCAATATTGAGGATTGCAGATCCAAACGAGGATTTTCTGATGTGCATTGATGCGTGCAAAGAAGGACTTGGAGGAGTCCTCAATCAGAATGGGTTCGTAATTTGTTATGAATCCAAAAATTTGAAAGAGAATGAAAGGAACTATGCCACTCATGATTTGGAGTTGGCAACCATAATACACACTCTAAAGAAGTGGAGGCATTACATCATGGGAAGGAGGTTCGAACTAAGAACAGAACATAACAGCTTGAAGTATTTGTTCGATCAACCAACCTTGAACACTGGATAGAGTAGGTGTTTGGAGTTTCTCTGTGAGTGCAATTTTGATAACACACATATCAAAGGGAAGGAGAATAAAATGGTTGATGCACTCAGTAGGAGAGTACACGAATTACATGCTACAACCATTAGCATGTACCGAACTAATATAAAGGGTAGAATTTTGGAAGCTACAAATGCAAATTTGCAGTACATGGAGATGGTAGAAAAGATATAGCAAGGTGAGATGCCACAGAAAGTGCAAAATTATAAATTGGAAACTGAAAGAACACTTCTGTACAAAAATAGAATATATATACCTAATATCCAGGACTTGAAACATATGATTTTGCATGAACTGCATAATGTGCCTTATGCAGGGCACCCTAGATATCAAAAAACCATGGCAGCAGTCAAGAGCCATTATTTCTGGCCAGGTATAAAGAAGGATATTTTTGAATACATCGCCAGATGTATGGAGTGCCAGAAGGTTAAAGTTGAGCACAGACACCCAACAAGGTTGTTGCAACCCATACCCATTCCTGAGTGGAAGTGGGACGTAGTGACGATGGACTTCATCATAGGATTGCTCATAACATGCAAGCAGCATGATTCAATTATGGTGGTGGTGGAAAAGCTTACAAAATCTTCCCATTTCATTCCATTAAAGACTACTCACAAGGCAACAGATGTTGCCGACATCTTTATGAAGGAAGTGGCACAATTGCACGGTATCCCCAAGACAATTGTGTCTGACAGAAACCCAAAATATACCTCAAATTTCTAGAAGGGGTTGTTCAAAGGATTCGGAATGAATCTGAACTTTAGCATAGCTTATCATCCTGAGTCTGATGGACAGAAATAGAGGGTGAATAGAGTAATATAAGATATGCTAAGAATGTATGTGATGGACAAACCATCGAAATGGGAAGACTACCTACACTTGGTAGAATTCGCCTACAATAATGGGTATCAAGCATCATTGAAGATGAGCCCATTTGAAGCACTTTATGGCAGAAAGTGAAATACTCCAGTAAGTTGGGATAATCCAGCTAATGAGACAGTAGTTGAGCCAGAGTTGCTCAAGGAAATGGAAGATCAAATGCTAAAAATTAAGCAGAATCCAAAAGTTGCCCAATACAGGAAAAAAAATTATACTGATAAGAATATAACCCACAAAGAGTTTAAAGTGGGTGATCATGTTTTTTTGAAAGTAAAAGCTAACAGAAGTTCCCTGAAGTTGGGAAACTGTGCTAAGTTGGGAGCTAGATTTTGTGGGCCATTGGAAATCCTAGAAAGGATTGAGCCAGTTTCATATATGCTTGCATTACCTGCATCCATGACTGTACATAATGTGTTTCATGTTTCATTTCTTAAGAAATATATACCTTATGCTAATCATGTAATTGATTGGAATGCGATTCAGGTGGAACAAGAAGGTGTTCTGCAAGTGCATCCTGTGTGCATATTGGACCAAGAAAGAAAACAGCTATGGAATCGAGCCATAGGGCTTGTAAAGGTCTAGTGGACCTGGTACGGTCCTGAGGATGCGACATGGGAGCATAAGGATTCTATGTGGGAAGAATACCCCCATCTTTTTGAAGATTTTGAAAATCTTGTTGATGTTGTGCGAAAGTTGCACTGAGGACAGTGCAAAAATAAGGGGAGGGGATTGTAATATCCCCAAGGACGAGCCCTATTGTAATCATGTTTACAAATTGTAAATCATGTTTATGAATTGTAAATCATGTTTTGTAGGCTGGTGAGCCAAGTATTGATAAGATGGTGGGCTTATGTGTTTATTAGGTCGGAGATCCTCAGTGTTAAAGGCTAGGAGCCTGGTTTTGTATATGTAATATGCAAAACATTAATAAAGATTAAACATTGTTGCGTGCAAACCAACCAGGAAGAAAGAGTGATGGGAGAATAAGATTCCACAAGGTGGGTAAGGGAAAAGGGTATGAAAGGTTGGAAAGAGGGGCTAATCTTAGGGGCTTAAGTCCTTGGGAATAATAATTTATTATTATTCCAAAATCTATGTGAAATGTAGGTTTTTATCCTAAGTCTTGGAAAGGGGAAACATGAGCAAAAGGGAATGCATGTTGATGGAGTGCATGCAGCCTCATGGGCGACATGTGTCGGCCCTGACACATGCAATTTAACCCAAGTATTGAGACATGGAGGGCGTTTGTCCTTCATTCTATCATCCACTGTCTGAACTGAGGGATCTCTGCGTCTGAGTTTTGCAAGCCTCACACATCTCTGAAACCTGAAGTCTGTGATGTTTTCTTGAGAAGTCAATATGCCCTCTGTCTGAACTATTGGGTCTATGTCGACCTTTGTGTGAATTTCTTGTCACACATTTGGAAAACCGGTGTGACCTAAACCGTGTTGTGTCTTAGTGGTTTGTTGTCATTTTTTGGACATCCACACCCAATTTTCTTGTTGATGTTGTCACCCATGAGTTAACCAAAAGCTATTGTTTTTGTTGTTATCCTGAACTTGCGGGAATTGAGTTGAAAACTGGTTGAAGAATCGGGTTGTCAGGCCTGTGGTAGAAGAGGCAGGTTTCCAGGCCTTTGAACAACTCTCTCCAGGTGAGAGAGTCTACTGGGGAGTGGTTTCTTCCAGAGAGAGTACAACACTAGCTACGAAGCTCTGAGAATTCCTGATCTAGCCTGTTTCCGAGACCCAGAAGGGAGGTGAAGCACCGATGGAATATTCTTGTGAAGGTGTATACTCTCGTTCGAAACAGGCATGTGAGGAATGAGAGTCCGTGAGTAGTGGGCGTAAGAAGGCTCTTGGAGAGAATCCTTCTCGTTGCACTGTGCAATTTTCCTGTAACCTCAGCCTAGTCTAGGATTCCCTTGCCTTGGGTGGAGCTTAGTCCCAGCTCGGGGGTGACCCACTGCTGATCATGATGAGTAGCGTGGTCTAAGACTGGGAGGTTCGTGGAATTTCTGCACATGGTTGGTGGAGTTACTACAGTTTCAAAGATAAGTATATGCATGTGTTTAATTTCAATAAAAATGCATGTCTGTGATGCTTGCAATATTATCATGTATTACGTTGTTGTGATATTTACTGTTAATTCCATTAATTATGTATGTTAGTAGTAAGTACATGTTTACTCTGTGTTAATTCATCTAACTTCATTTAAATGCATACTATATAAGTTTGAGAATGTTTCTGCGTAGTAGCATTGCCCGACTGTGGGGTTGATGGTCGAGGACATTACAATATCTCCGAGGTATCTTACTTTCTCTGAAAGTATCAAGGATATATGCATATATATCTTCCTCCTGTAGGGCATGACGAGCCCAGGCATACCTCTTTGGCTTACTGCAATATCAATAGGATCAACTGAATCAATGGGATCAATTGTCTCCATGGGTTTAATTGGATCCCTATGAACTGATGAAGGGTGAGGGGGGGAAGAAACCATCTCCTACTTTCTCTCACTATCAATTTTCACATGATATCCTCTAGACCTTCTGAAGACTATCTCTTTCTCAAAAGTGGAATAATATAAGTATCTTCTCAAGGAAGTAATTGTCATGGGTCCATATAAATCTGAATGCACCAAGTCCAAGATCCCCTTGGATCTGCTTCCACTGCTCATAAAGGACCCCTTGGAATTATTTCTAAGAACATAGCCTCTGTAAATGCCATCGTTCTCTACACGAAGATCTAGAAGACCTGCCACCATATTCCCCAGGGTGGGAAGAGCCCTGTAATGTAAATGAGAAAGTCTCATATGCCATAACTCACTCAACTTGATAAAATCACGTGGCAAGACTTGAATTGGTAGAGCTGTCAATCTATGCAAACTCCTTTTCTGGTAAGACTACCTCATGTCTCAAACTAGAGACCATCTAATATGTTTCCTTTTGCAACTATCACTATAGCTCCCTCTTAGAGCTATCATTGGTGACCTGCCTGGAACAAGAACAACAACGTATCCATGGCATCCTCCATGGAATTTAACAAGATAACCTACCCAAGACAAACAAAAAAACAAGAATAGGGAGATCAACAAGTGTATCTCTAGTATAATAATCATAACTTCAATGCAATTAAAGATTGTTGTCATAGCTACAACACCTACTTGTAATG
>JASDQU010880196.1:25644-36794 GCA_032191745.1 Picea mariana
TTTTTTTTTTTAACTATCAGCTTTTACGTTTTTTTTAAGGTAATGTATGGTTTTGCTTATAACGAATTTCTTTGTTTTTAAGATTAGATCAGTGTGGGAATTTGACGAATGAAACATTTTGCTCATTAAATGAAGTCAATATTTATAATATAATGTCATGCAAAATGCCTAATTTATTAAAAACATTATTAAAATTATTAATACCAACTTTAAACTAACAAACTTATACATATTTCATTTATTTACACAATTTCAAAATGTGGTATAATAAAAATATGAAACTTTTCATTAATTTCTCAAATAAATTTTTGTTTAAAAATATTATATATATATATATATAATACACATTTATAAAAAAAAATATTTAGATTTATCTTAATTTTCTTCTAAATCATTGGATACCTTTTTAAATATGTAGATTTCCATATTTAATCATAATACCAAAGGATTTCTAAATATTATCATTTTTATTTTACCACCTTCCTCCGAATGGAATATAATTATGCAAATGACAATAAGGTCAACACATTCTCTCTCACTCTCCACATCAGTTCTCACATCACGAGCAGTTTTTTGGTCTTCCACAAATTCAATCTCGGCTTTAAAAAAATTCTCAAAGGTTTTTGGTCTTCCACAAATTCAATCTCGGCTATTAAAAAATTCTCAAAGGTTATTGAGTATCGATCTGCCTCTTATTCGTCTTTCAAATCAAGCTTCAATGTTTGCTACATCATGATTAATTCACGTGTATGTATATAGACTATTTTGTCAATAACTTAAAGGAGTGGGTAAATTTAGGAGTAATATTTTTTTAGAGTTATTTTTTAGGTAGTTTTTTGGGGTGTGGTTTTAAATTTATTTTTAATCTAGAATTTTGATTTATTTTTTTGAGTATTTGAGTTGGTTTAAAATGGAGCATAACTTTTGGGATAAAGTTCTGAAATACATAGAATTTTGATTCATATGAAACTCAAGTTATTCTTGAAAATCTAATCGAATTCAACCCCATTTGTTTTGCCAAACTGATCAATTTACTCCTAAATTAGCTTATTCCTAACTTAAACATCTACCATTCAATTGATTTTTTTTTTAAATTGAAAAATATAAAGCATTAATTTAAAAAATATAAAACATTTTAAATCCAAAGATATATATCAGTGTTTATTTGTTTCTATATATGGTTTAGTGGGCATCTTTTTCTTACAGCTGTCTTGGGCCTCGAAGTCCTTAAAAATCTAAGGATATATATCCGTGTTTATTTGTTTCTATATAGGGTTTATTGGGAATCTTCTTCTTACAGCTGTCTTGGGCATCTAAATCCGTATATATTTTTAAGTTCTGGATTGCACGTACTCTGACAGATACATTTAGACATTTAATGCCAGCGCCCTGGCATTAGCCTAAGTGATTTGACATTTCTGATCTTTTTGTTCTTTACAACCTTGTCATAATAAATCAAATCAGTTTGAATAAACTTTTATTCAATCATTTAAATTTAACATTAATGACAGTATATATTTATTTAATTTTTTTTAAGATGAAAAATCTTATCATAATTTAGTTATGAATAGTGAGTACAGTTATGATTGGCTATTATCTGTAAATGCATAAATGCATGTTTACTCATCACAATTATTTAAGGAAAATCACCGCACCTGAAATAACTCACTGTTTGTCTGTAAGTGGAAAGACTTCTTGTACCATTAACATGGAGGCTGGATTTTGAGTAGTTGACAAATCTTATCATAATTTAGTTGTCAAGTAGTAGTGAGTACAGTCATGATTGACTATTGTCAGCAAATGCATGTTTACTCATCACAGTTATTTAAGGAAAACCACGGCACCTGAAATAATTCACTGGTTGTCTGCAAGTGGGAAGACTTCTTGTACCATTAACATGTAGGCTAGATTTTGAATAGTTAACCTGTTTTTTTTAAGTAACTAGCTCTTACCCAATTAAAAACAGATATTTGGGTCCAATTTTCTATTGTTTAAATTGTTTTTCTGAATGTATAAATAAATTAAAACCACTGAAAAACAGTTGAATCACTCAAATCATACATACTTAACTGCTTTAATATACAAATCCAACAATTTCTCACTCTATTTTAAATAAAATTAAACAGATAATACATACAGAAAAGAACGAAAACATAAAAATATACTACAGATATTACGAACAATATGTTTTCCTCCACCGTCTCTCCTCACGCGTCTTGATCGGCCTTTACTGCAATGACGTCGAAGTTACTTTCCACTGGATTTCCATGGACGCGCAATCTGTTCACATGCGCAAAAAATCCAGTCTTGTATGAAAATAGCGTACTCCCATCTTATCAGGTATAAAGCACACATCACATCTACTGATCTCAGACTTGGTTCTTGTTAGATTTAAAGCACTTTTGACGTTACATCCAGCGAGCAGAAAATTGTTTCTTGCAATACAGTGTTGATGTGCTGTGACCTTTACAACGCTGGTTAGGGTTGAGGGATTGGGCGAGCAATATCCACCCTGCGCGTCCGCTGCCGAACCCTTCGTTACGTCAGAGGAACCATTTATTCTCCGCGGTTCTTTGTTTTCAGTGCCAGACGAAAGTGGAGCCTACTTAACGTGGAAATAAGTATGATATCACGGGCCCATGGAGTCACTTGTTGTCTAAGGCATCGGACTATGAAAAAAGTGTGATATTTTGTTAGATGAGAAAGAGAATTCAAAGTCTGTTGTACATTGATGTTATCAAGTAGATGTGATATTATCCAGTAGTTCAAGGACAAATCAAAGTGCATAGAACGTAGAAGATAAATATACTTTACATCCAACTAGAGTTTTATTCAATGTTTCTAACGATGCTTCTATCCAATTATGAAGTTTAAAACTTGTCATTTTCTTGTATATGTTACAGATAAAAACAATCTGATATTAACTTATACACTTTCATTATTGTGAGACATTGTCGACTCATCATCATATATTGTTGCGATCTTTTTTAATTTTACGAAAAAAATTAGAAGAAAATAAACTTAATCATTTCAAAGTCATGGTTTGTGTGCGCTGGACTAAAACTGTTATAAAGTTCACTAATAAAAAAATGGAATTTAAAACACAATAAAAAATGGAATTTAAAAAACAATAGAAATTTAACCTAATCACCATAAGAAACCAATCATTGATAATTTGCATAGCAATGGTGGCTGGTTAGCTTTACTTTTTAGGTTATGTAAAAATTGAACGTAATCACAATAAGAAATCAATCATTTCAAAGTTATATAGATAATTTGCATAGCAATGGGTGGCTGGTTAGCTTTACTTTTTAGGTTAAGTAGAAATTGAACATAATCACAATAATAAACTAATCATTTCAAAGTTTTAGAGGTAATTTGCATAGCAATGGGTGGCTGGTTAGCATTATTTTTTAGGTTAGGTGGGTTATAATTTTTATTTTAGTATTGATATATAGTTAACATTAATTTATTCAATTAGTAAATAGTGAGGTATTAGTGTTGTTTGCATTAAAGTTTAAAATTTAAAGTTTATTTTAGCATTGATATATATAGCTTTTGAATGGATTTGGGAATTCTTCTTGAATATGTAGCCCTTAAACATATTGTAATAGAAGGGTAGAGTAAACAACTCAAAATTAAAAAAAACTCTTATCTATTCTTTTATTTATTTAAGTTAATTTTGAAATATAGCATATTTTCATGAAAAATGAGTGGATTGAGGAATAAATATTATAAAGTAGTTTGTAATTAGCATAACATTTCCCAACCTAATTTTTTCAACTTTGATTTGAAGGCCAACTCATAATCACTAATTTACTATATAAAAAAATTTTCTCAAATCAAACTCATTAATCCACAAGCTTAATAGCTCTAGCAAATTCTTTTACCTCATACACCATTATTCACAATCTCTCAATCCTCTCGTTAGCCACTAGAATCCTCATTCCCCTCATTATATAACTCACAATCATGCACATAATTGTAATTATAAATCATGTAGGTAAACTTATAAAAACAATGTTATTTCCAAAAATTATTTAAGAAATTACTTATATGCACATGCACTTAAATTTTCTATAAATAAACTTGCACACATTTAACAACTAGGTGCACATATTTATCTAAATATTTGTTTGCCAAGTATTAAATTACTATAGGTATACAATTAATTCATCACACCAATATAATAGTATTAGTGTGTAAAATGTAGGATGTCCATATGTGGCCATCGACCCACCACATAAAGAAACCTATATTCTACACTAATGTTCAATGATAAATAATTGCCCCTAGTACTACATGTTTTTCATATTGAAATATGAAGTAGCAAGTCAACATACCACTATGATGCTATATTGTATTTTATCAAGGACAAAAATATGTACACTCCAATCGAATACAATCAAGATGATGTGCACATTTATTTAGAACCCACAACCACTTCATACATTCTCTATGATCAACAACCACTAATTATACCACAGTTGGTGCTCAAACGATCTTGTTCACCATGGCATGACTCTTACTAAGGCTAGATTTTATATGTTAGACACCATGGTATGATGTAAAAACTCATCACATGCGTTGATTGTGATAGGTATCAAAATTCATAATATAGCTCATAGGGTTTATTCCTAACTTTGTTATCTCACAAGGCCCTAGGAACCTAGACATATGAAATCCATTTGGCTCCAAACATCTCACGAGGCTTTATTTCCCAATGCATAACATGATCCTAGAGTAGATGGTATAAAACTAGTGAATTCTTTATATCATGTCCTTGACTCTTATTATGACACTTTTACTAAGTTTCTTCATTGGAATCAACTCCCATGAGAACCATCCCTAAAGCATCTTTAGGGGCCCATAGAGTGACTATCATGTCAAGCTCTTCCTCACATCACAACAATAATTCATCAAGCCATAACATGTATTCAATCCTAAATCCAATGCATCAAATCACCAATCACATGTATCTGATAATGTCACCCCATGACTATCTGATCCAATTTCGATCCACATAAAAGAAATTCGCTACCAATATAGGCTCTATGATAATTGGAATCGTCAAGGCTTGAGGCTATGAATGAGGAAGGATATGAGGTTGTTGGTGGGAAGGGCCCCATAACATCATGGTTGGTGTCCACTCATGCATTAAATAAAATCATAAGGAAAGCATGTAGAATGTGTTGGCACCGGGAATTGTTCTTAGATTTCTTTAAGAACAAGACCAATACCCATCAGAATATAAATTATTAAAACTGGTTTACACTTGAGTGGATCAACAAGACTGAGTAAGAAAGGGAGAGGGAAACAAACTGTTTGTAGAGGCATTCCATTGGGCATGGAGTCATAACATCCTATAGATCAGATAAAATCAGACCGTATACCATATAAACATTATATATAATTATGGATAGAAGCATAGAGAATGTGACAAAAGGAAGAACATCCATCATACAAAGATCCTTTTCTGCAAATAGATTAAAGAATTCTTAAACAATAAACAATGATTAATAGGCAAACTACAACAGATCCTCTCATGTTCATGAATCCATCAATAAATGACAGTTATGATCCTTAAAGGCTGCAATTATTTAAGAAAGAAGATAAGGTAAAATGATAACAAAGAAAAACAACATCTGATAAACAACTTCTTGAACCTTCAATGGCATAAATGTTGATTACAAGCATGTCCTCAAGCTTACAAATAAGTAACTAAACTGCTCCTCAAGCTCTCTCCTCTCTTCGATCATGAATTGAACCCCTTCCTCAACAAAACAACTGCTATCTATAGTGTATCATTCCTTCCTACTCTAAAAAGGTCTAATCCCAAGTGGTTGCATTGGATTCCCTTTTCTCTAGGAACTATTACAACAAGGTGAAACAAAAAATCCACCTAGCTCCTATTTTTTTGGATATTGTCTATTGTGATAAATGCCTTTTTAAATAGGTCATGTTGCTTGATCTAGTGATGGAACACATGCCCCTCGTGTCCAAATACCTCCTAGGAAACCATTTGAACCCCCTCACATAGATGGCATCCCTCCTACAACTCAGATCCATCAGACTGTTAGAGTTTGTAGTGCCTTTGATAACACGCGCTGCAAACTTTCCTGTAGGTGATGATTTCAACGTTTATCCCAAAGGAAAAATTGGGGTAGGCAAAGTTTTGGTCAGCAAGTCAACAATGTAATTATTCATCTCCACAAAAAATTTCAGAAGAACCCAGATTGGAATTTGAAAGTTATGATGAAAAAATGACTCTGTTGTGTACTAGTTCGCTACAAATTGTCCCAAAACTGCCATTTTGCGGCACCTTTGACAACATGCACTACGAAAATTCCTGTAGGTGAGTTTTTACATTCAAAATTTATTTCCACTTTTAAAACTTGCACAACAAGCTGGGAAGCCTTTTAGAACCTACTACAATCTTTGAAAACAATAAGATACCCATTGCCATGTTTCCAAAGCATAATGATATGTGATTAGTGCATGAGATACTTTCATGATTCGTTGTGAACTTTTAGGTGAGTTTGCAACTGGTCGACTTGGTGGGAAGGGCCCCATAACATCATGGTTGGTTTCCACTCGTGCATTAAATAAAATCATAAGGAAAAAATGTAGAATGTAAAGTTATAAGGATAATTGTTTTTGTTAAAAAAATCATATATTTAAAAAATAAAAAAGGAAACATCATACCTCTTCTCCAATGTAATAAAACAAAAAGATAAGGGATCAGAAACAAGCTTGGGCAAGCTAAAGGGTTTGGGATCCTTGAACTTCCAGCTATCCCTTGATTGAGCCATCTTCCTATATACTAGTTTCCCACAAAGGAAGAGGGTTTCTTTGTTTGAGAGTGAATTAAATGTTTCCCAAACACCTGTGAGGAGCATGAGGATTAACCAGAGATGATGTAACTTGCCTATTGTTGCATAATAAATGACATTGATCCCACCCCTTCCCTCCTTTTGGGGCTGTGTGACCTCCCGGTCTTGGATCGTTTAATTTCTTTGAGTCGGAGCGACTCCTTAGATTCCTGGATGGAACCCGAAATCTCTACCATGAGTCTTTCCTTTCTTCAAGTGCCATTTCTGTGGCACTCGTGGACCCTCTTCTTTGATGTGACCATGGACTACTACCGTGGGTCAATTCTCTTTGCGATCCCACACTTCGGGACTTTCGTGGTAGGTTTCCTCCTCCTTCCTCGATTTCTGAATTGGTGAATGCTTCGGGACCAGATCCAAAGTCCTCGTTCTTCCCGCGATCAATGACTGTGATTGAATCGCGAGTTCAGACTTTGCGAGCCCTGTCTCTTCTCGATTCTTCTTTTCCAACTTATGAACCAACAATGTGTTGATCCTCTTCCATGTGTTCCCCGAGATCTAATGGCCTGGATTGATATCGCTCTTCACGACTTCGCGAAGATCCTTGTCTTCTCCTACAAACTTTCTGAAGTTCCTTCTCCCAAACCTCTCGATATTCTGCCACCTATCTCATCCTTGACGATGAGTGACTTCTCCTTCCTTTGGACTTTAGAAAGTCCTTGAATCCTTTGCGCACTTAGCACAATTTCTCTTTCGAGACTTAGACAGTTCTTGAAACTCCTTCTGCACTCCTTGCAGTGTTCTGCACAGACTTTCTTTTGTGACTTTGCTCGGCTTGAGAACCTCCAAGGTTCCAAGTTCCTCTACGAGCTTCTCTTTCCCTCCTGGCATTTTCTCGCCCTTCCTTATGAGCTTATAAGGTGACATCCAAACACCTTAGGCACACTCCTTGCGCTGGCTCAGTTCTTTGATGGCTTCTCCCTTGGAATTATGGAAAGGTTTAAGGCATCTCATTTCCTTTGTTGATGCACTTCTTGCAAAGCCTTCCTTCACCAGAATATTCAACAATTTTGAGATTCTTTCATACCCTCAACCATGTTGTTCCTGGGTATGCTCAAGCAAGCTTGACGCCCTCCTGGAAGAGTATTCCCGATTGTTCAGTAACTCTGCGCTATGCCTCTCTCCACACAGTGTTTATTTTCAAGGGATGTAACCACCTTGAAATTTCTCCCTGAGTCTGTAAATTAATCTGGCGTGCCCTCCTAGCTGCTTCTCTTCTGACTCCACTGAGTTCAAACACGCACTCCTTGCATCGGCTTACAAAGTTTTCCAGCTCTATTGCGCACTCCTTTCACTTAGCCTAGAGAACCAAACTTAATTTAACACACTCTCGGATAGGAAATTGTATCTCTATACCTACAGACAATTTCTAACATCCATCTACAATTCAAAAGCATGCAAATGATATTCATAACCCAACATCCATTCAACAATAAGATAAAACAAGAAAAACTATCATTTTCTATTAATGGTGGAATGCCAAATTTACAAAGGTGGAGTCCGAGCTAGAACTGAGTCTCGACTCTCTGGTTTTCTCCTCTAACCTATCTAAAATTGTCTAACAGTTCACCACCTAACTGCCTAACCTCTACTTTTCTTACAATACAAAGATTTATACAAGAGGGGCTATGTGAGCTTCCCTCACAAGATAAAAAATGGTGTCAAATCACCATCTGTAAGGCTCATTGAAAGGCCAAATTACAATGATGGAAATTCTTCTCCAAATCGGACGCAGATCCATTCTGTCATTAGCCTATTAATGTCGACCTTATCTCCAACTTGTGCGAAAGCATGATTTGGCTCTTCCAACTTGTATTCAATAAATGTCTGGATCTCGTTTTGGATTCTCGAGGCAAAAATGAGAGGACAACGCCTCTCCTTCCTTGAATGCACACCATGCGTGAAATCTAGCTGGCATGTGCTGAGATGGAGCGATGCTCTTGCATCAATAAAGAGCCCAATCAAATTCAATTGAATGTTGGTTTTCCCATTTGGGAGGGTAAACAATGACTCATATGTGATGTTTTTATTTGTGTACGTGTGGTTTAATGTGTTAATTTACTTTCTATATTAGTTAAAAATTCCTCTATATGTTTTTAATGGCTTCCATTGGGCATTGAGACTATACTAAAGGGGAATTCTTAATTAAAAATATCAATTTATTCATACTCTATGTTTTGTTGTGCAATAAAGATCCCAATAGCTAGAAAACCCCCACTATTGGATGCCTAACCAATCAATGACATCAATGGATTTCATTCCTGAGTTGTTGAAATAGTTTAGGAATCTTGTAAATTGGTTGGTATTGGGATGTTAAATTTTTGTCTCCTTTCTCTAATTCTATTGTGGTTTTGTTTGCTTATGCGTGCTTGATTGTTACTTCTTCTTATCTTATTCTATGAACTATGCTTGAACATTCACTTCATAAATCATATTTAGTTTGAATAGAATCAATTGACACCGAAATAATTTGAGGTAGAAATGCTCCTAAGTACTTGATAAACATAATTGGGATTTTGACAGAGACACCCAACCAAATAGATCTCTTCCTGTACTCTATGGTGAATTCTTGCAATGATATCCCTAGCCTCTACATGAGGTAACACTATACAATATTTTGGTGCTCCTCATATCTAATTGGGTAGCAATGAGATTTGATAATGTCCTTTAACACCTCCCAATCAATCATCAATGGCTCATTTTCCAGTGATCTCCCTGTTGCATCACTCTCCCACCATGCTAAAGAAAGGTCGTCAAGTTTCAGCCAAGCAAATGTGATCCTTTTCTTATAGGTGGATTCATGTACATTGAAGTGCACCTCCATTTTTTTTATTGTTTGTTTCAATTTGTTGGAATTAACTTCCTTGACATGTGGATTGATCAGAAAGAGAATTCAAATAACTCGGAATTAAAAACATGTACATTGACATTATCAAGTAGTTTAAGGACAAAGCTTCAATGACATGAAAAAGATTAAAGTGCATAAAACATAGAAGATAAATATGAAGAAAAGATACTTTACATCCAACTACAATTTTATTCAACTAAAAATTTATTCAATGGTCCTAATGATGGTTCTATCAAATTATGAAGTTTAAATTTGTCATTTTCTTATATCCGTTAAAGATGAAAACAATACGATCATATAAATATTATGATGGTGAAACATTTTATTTTTTCCATTCTTTTAAGAAATAAGTGTAATTTAACTTATGGGCATGTGAAAGCTAATGATGGTCTCTTGTGACATATTAGTGGCAATAAAAACATGGGAAAAAAACAATCTATTAACTTGGAGGGACTATTCAAGGTACTTTTACAATGAATTTGAATATGGTGTAAAAACATGAAACATAGGAAGTTGAATTAACTTTCCAAATATATAACTTTTTTTTATAGAAATTGTGAAAAGATGTGTCAACTTTGAGTTTTTCTGATAGTGGTATATTATTTTTTTAGCAAAATATAAGGTATATGTGTCCATTAGTGCAACCATTGAGTACCTTAATGATGGAATTTACCTCGAAAAACTTGTATAATTATAGAGAACCCATTTTTATAGCACGGTGTATTGTTTCAAAATTTATAATATTAATTTTTTATTTTTTAAAAATTATGAAAGACAATCTATCCTTGAAATTACAACACTTTCTGTTAGTGTAGGCTACGAGGGTCTTGACATTATAAAAAAAAGTTCCTTTTTTTTAGATTGTATATATCAGTCTCTTCTAGTGTGGCATATAACTCATTTTATAGATGGTTAAGCTAAGGAATAGTCATAGTAGAAATAAAAAAACATATGTATTCTAGGATTTTGACAAAAATAGATTAAAATATTAAACAATGTTAATTAAAAAAACTATATATTTAGAATTTGCACAACCGACTCTATCTATTTTTGTAGTTTCATCAACAACAGATTTTTGTAGCCTATAGAAAAATAACTTCAAAAATAGAGATATAGAGAGGTATTCATAAAAATGGAGGCTTTTATCTATTTGTAGACTGAACCACTAGGTTTGTCATCCTGAACTAAAATATGAGGCAACCAAGTTAGAATACACATATGAAAGAGTTGTCATTCTCACCCAAAAAAATTGAATTATAAATAGCAAACACATTCCAAAGAATGTGCACGTGCTCTAGGAACACACACATGCTATAGGAACATGCACATGTTCTACGAGTGCACATGTGATCCTATTTCCTATTTTATTCGTCTTCATACCTCTCTCTCTCTCTCTCTCTCTCTCTCTCTCT
>JASDQU010880196.1:45157-69713 GCA_032191745.1 Picea mariana
CTACACCCCACTAGTACATATGGGCCCAAAATACAACAAAATATTTCCACGTTTCTATAATTCATGGAAAACTACATTCAAATTGTACCTTTCTTTTAATTGTTTTTTCTATTTGGCCTCGACGTTCGTCGATATAACGACAGATTCATAATACAATCTATATATCCACAATTTTTTGTCGCTATATCAACACTTTTGCCACGCGTGCAAACCACATGTGTAGTGCAATGAGTATTGACTTTTTTTGGGGGTCAACTCATTTATTTTCATCGCTATATCGACGAGAATTGATATATAAATACATGTCCTCAAGACAAATTTTGACAAATTTTCTATAGTTGCGACAATTTTGTTGGTGATTGTTTGAGCCCTGATTTTTTTGTCACATACTAGTTTAACACATCCAATTCTCGATCTACATAGCTCATATTTTAGACTTTCAAGGTTAGTATTTTTAATTTTATGTTTCTTTTAATATAAAGTTATGTTAAGAAATTTTAATTTCAAATTTTTTTAACATGAATGTTTTAACCAATATATATATATTTTTAAATTTAGCATTGCTACATATATTTCATGTGATTAAACATCGAAGTATATGAATATTTAAATTATTATTTTTTTTAATATTTTTTTCCAAAATTTGGCATTGCAACATATATTTCCTATGATTGGACCTTGAAGTATATGATATTTTAATTTAATTTTTTCTTCAATGTTTTTAATTTTTTAAATATTTAATTGGTTCTTATAGGAAATTACCGTGTCAAATTAATATATACTATGAATGAAAATCCAATGAGGCTTTCTCAGTTTCGAGCGTCATTGGAGGCGAAGGGTGATGGAAAATGTTATTTCCCTTGCAATGATTGTAGGGGCTTGCAAACAAGGAGAATTTTAATAACAACAACTGAAAAACATTGTAGGGAGAAGGGGGACATTGACAGGGGCTATGAATATCATCCCTTCGTAAGACATTATTCAATATAATGTATTCTTTGTAATAGTGATCATGTCATGTATTTGTCAATTTTTTTATCGTTTTAACATATGTTCTATACACACTAATTTTAATACATTATTTGTAAATATAAAGACAATGCCCCCAAAATGTCGACCACCAAAGAGTTATTTTCCAAGTAGTAGAAAAAATACTACTTTACAAGGTGAGGAACATGGAGATTAGAATATTGAAGATCGAGCTCTTAATGATGATATGAATGGGGATAACGTTATTGATACAAATCACGGAGATGCGATACATAGATTGATCCAAGATACATTTTGTCCTATGTACAAGGAAAATGAAGATGATATTCATGATGTTGATCCTCTACTCGAGAGGTCATGACAACCTCTTTATGAAGGCTCAACAACAAATCTTCTATATGCTATATTGTTGTTGGTGAACTTGAATGCTTTGAATGGTTTATCAAACACCTGTCATCAGGGATGATTTTTAGGATGGAAATTTATTTTAAAATGTAGAAACATTGGCGAATCTTGCTAATCCTTCATATGTCAACTGTAAAATGTTTGGCTATATTTTGTAAAAATATTCATATTTCTAAGAATTTTATATAGTTTGTATAAATTTTTGGTGATTTGTAAGATAAAATAATTTTATCCTATATAATTTGGGCTAATTGTTTTTAGAATAACAAATCTTTTTTGGGGAAAAACCATGGAAAATTATCCCATGAGAGAAATTTATCCCCTAAAATCATCCACATGTCTCATGTAGATTCTAAGGTATGTAACATGTATTATTTATGTCGTGCTGACATGTACATAAAGGTTGACTATTTTTATATACTATTATTGTTAATTAATTCGTAAAGTAGGGATGTGATATTTATGATTAATATTGTTTACATCTACTTATTTTTTTGAATGGTGTAGATTGTTAAGAGAATTTCTATTACCACCGTCAAATATTTTACCATGCACATATCGAGAAATATTTTTGATTATGAAAGAAATTGGAATGGAGTATCAAGTTATTGATGCATGTTCTAATGATCATATCGTATACTATGGAAAATATACATCAAAAAATGAATGTCCACAATGTCAAATAAGTATATATCGAACCGATCAAGCAACAAAAATCATTCCTCGCAAAGTTCTTCATTATATTCCCATAATTCCATGTTTCCAACGAATGTTCAGGTGCCAAGGTATAGCACAGTTTATGGAATTTCCATGCAAAGAACGAAAGTGAAGATGATGTTCTTCGAATTCCTGCAAATGGTTCTGTATTGAAGAACATCAAAGAAAAATGGCCAATTTTTAAAGAACAACCTCGTAATGTTAGTCTTTCATTGGTAGCTGATGGTGTCAATCCATTTGGAGAGCTTCGTTCTACTTACTCAGTGTGTCCTGTTTTTGTTATAAACAATAACCTTCCTCCTTGGATGTTGATAAAGAGAGAGCACAAAATGTTGGCAATGATTGTTCCAGGTATTTAATTAGCTTGTCTTTATTTACTTGAATGTATGACATAATATTTCATTTTTTGTTTCATTCATGATAATTTTATCTTTTATATATAAGGACGTATAACTAAATATAATTAATGTTTGTTGAACCAATTAGGTAAGTACCAAGTTAAATATATGAATGTATATATTGAGCCTCTTATCGATGAGTTGAAGTTATGGGATGACATCACTATGTATGACATCTCTAGACCAATAGGGAAAAAATGATTTCAGTTCCATGGAATACTTGCATGTACAATTCATGATGTTCTCTGGTTAACACATTTTTGTGGTATGTAACTTTCCGTTGCACTTGAATATTATATAAGTTTTTGAAAATATGATGTATTTTTAAAATTGTAATCCTAATTTTCTACATTAATTCATATATCTTGCAGGTATTCAAACAAAGGGTAAATTTGTATGATCGGTTTGTGGTCCTAGGATAAAATCATGTCTTTCAAGAAGTTTAGGAAATGAGGTGTTTGATGAGTATAAGCACTTTTTACCTAAGAACCATAGTTATCGAAATACCGAGAAATCAAAATTCAATGGAAAAGAAGAGAATGGAAAAAAACCATAAAGAATGACACCTCATCTATGGAAGTTGGAATATAATAAAAATCATCAAGGTATGCAAATGATTTATGTATCATAATATTATAAATCTTATGATTTTTTTTTCAGTTAATTTTGTTCAGTGTGGTACCTAGATATATTGATTAATTAGTGTTAATGTGATTTCATTTATGTTTCATGAATGTCGTTACGGCATGAATGAGATTCCACGAGGAATGAAAAGTTACCCCATACAATTCAATAGGTTTACCTACTACGAGAACCTACAAATAGTTCATATGTTTGATACAATGCATATCGGGAAGAATACAACATAATTGTTATGGAGAATCTTAGATGGAAGGAATGACAAACAAAGAATTTTAAAGATTTGTAGTGACATCCAGGATGCTAATCACGTATTGCAAAGTGTGATTATTAATTCTAATTGTGATGGTCGAGAAACAAATATTGGTCTTCCATGGTTATTGAGAGAGCAACAGAGAAATGTTGTAAAAGAGGTCATTTGGAAAATTAGGTTTCCGACGGGTTTTCATCGAACATAAAAAATATCTTTAACGAAAAAGGGTGATTTTGGTGGGGTTAAAACACATGAATGTCATACATTCATTAAGGTAATTATTAGGTATATTAACATATTCGTATTAGTATTTGTTTTCTCTAATTTGGAAATAAATATTAATGATTTAATTTTTGTTACAGTGTGTTCTACCTATATCTCTCCCAGACAACTTTGACAACAACATAAAACAAGTTATATATGATCTTGGCAAATACATTAGGTAAGTAATGCATTTTTATATGGAAAATGTTTCTTTAGTTATTTGTAGTAGAACTTATTGACATATTGTGTTTTATCTGCAATTTTGTATATGCCTTGATATTGTTCAAACCTGTTATTTTCTTGGTTTTCATATAAATAAATCCATAAAGAAGATATAAGGTATTGGAAGAGATAAATTCCCTGACTAATGTGTGAAATGCATAAGTATCTACCTCCAACAGTTTTCAATGCACACAAACACTACCTCATACACCAAGTTGAGGAGATTGAATTATGTGGACAAGTACACACAAGGTCAATGTGGATGGTGGAGAGGAAGTTGAAGTCATTGAAGGCATTTTTTAGACAAAGAGCACATCCTTAGGGTTCTATGGTGGAGGGATATATGGCATATACATGCATGGTGTATATTAGTCAATATCTTCCTAAATTAGTAGAAAACATGAATGTGCCTCGCATTTGGAATCTCGACTCCATCAACAAGTTTGAAGGGGAGGTCCTATTGGGGAAAGGTAGAATGAGGATCATGAAAGGTAATTAGATGTTGTAGATTTAATATATTATACATTTAATTTTTCAATTTTATATTATCATACTCATTCATTTATTTTTGTTCCATCAACTATATTAAACTTTGCCAATGAAAGGTAATTATTGATATTCAATTGTTGTTTTTTCATATAGTTTGACGAGAGTGGGATGTTCTACATTTATACATTGTAAACAATCTTGATTGGATGGGGCATTGGATAGAACAATGTCAAGAATACTATGGTAGGTTATCATGGGAAGGGTTTAGTAAGATGATTAATAGTGCATCATTATCGATAGGAATTTCCTGATCTTACGCAATGGAAATTGATTTAGCCTTTGGTTTAAAAGTTAAGAAGGAACCTATATTCACCCACATTTTTATAGTTATTTATCATTATATGTATTTGTTTTATTTATTTTTTGAAATATGTATTTAATATATGACGTTTACTAATGGACAATGCATTTTTTACTTGTTGTCCATGTTGGAGTTGAAACACCACAAGGCTATGTGGTGTAATGGTCGTAAATTTAGTATCAAAAATTTGGATGATAAGATGAAAGACTCAGATTATGGGATAGCTGCAGTGCTCAAGGTCACTAATGTTTCCTCTATAAGTCATAGGAATCCAGAAGAAACTGAAAATAGGTACTATGAGTATTTGGAGGATATAATTCAGTTTGATTTTAATTCCTTTAAAATATTTTTGTTTGAGGTCAAATGGTACAGGCTTACATATGCATGAACGTGATCCTGAAAGAACCTTTATTGAGCATGATAATTGATTTACCTTGGATAATACAAAGGAATTTGAATCAAGTATAGAGCCTTATATTCTTCCAAGTCAATGTGAGCAAGTCTTTTACTCAGAGGTACCTGGTAAAATAGGTTGGTCATACATTGTTAGATATGATCCAAGAGGAAGACCTGTAAAATATAATCATGTAGAGGAATAAGATAATATTGAAGAAGAAGATGATGATGCAGATTAGGATCAAGTGGTTGAATATGTGTTAGATGAATAAGTTGAATAAGTTGATCATTCAAATGTAGCAAACAATGTTCTTATTGATGATATCAATGATGATAGCGAAAATGACATTGATGATGACATTGATATGAATGATCCTTTCAGCATTATCGATTCTAAACTAGATCATGATACAAATGTTGATTTGGATGAAGAAGAAGATGAATGATCTTTAAAAGTTGAAATGTACGAGGTAAGTGATTATATGTTTTCTATGATTTATTCTATTAATTATATATTTAGTATTTATATGATTTAATGTTTTTTAAGTGTTTACGCATATAGGTTAATTACATTTTTTAAGTTTTATGCCATTTTTGTATGTAGTGTGTTACATGTTATTTATTATGTCAAATTAGGTATGGGGCGTGTTAGCACCATGATTTTCATAGCTAAGGTTAGAGGTTTTTCAGTAGTTTGCAAAGTCATGCCTATTAACACCAATATTGTTTTTATTCTTGTCATCATCTAACATCTCCAAGGGTTGGTTTCAAAAGGAAGTTTTATCATTTATTATTTCCTTTTCCATTTGCAACTGCACTGTAATTTTATTTTTCGCGCAGAGGATTTTGTCACGCAAAGAACGTTGTCACATAGAGGATGTTTTCGCGTAGAGGATGTTGTCGCACAAAGAATGTTGTCGCACAAAGGATGTTGTTGCACAAAGGACGTTGTCGCGTAGAGGATGTTGTCATGTAGAGGATTTTGTCGCACAAAGAATGTTTTCACGCAAAGGATGTTGTCGCCCAGAGGATGTTGTCATGCAGAGGATGTTTTCATGCAGAGAATGCTATCGTGCAAAGGTCAATTTGATGCAGAGGATGTTGTTGCGCAAAGGATGTTGTCGCGTAGAGGATGTTGTCGCGCAAAGGACGCTGTCGCACAAAGGATGTTGTTGCGCATAGGATGTTGTCGCGTCGAGGATGTTTTTGTGCATAGGATGATGTCACACAGAGGATGTTATCGCACATAGGATGCTATTGCATAGAGAATGTTGTCATGCATAAGAGTTTCCTGTGCACAGGCTACAGGACACACTGCCCAAATGACTGGTTTAGTAGTCAACTTCAAGATCACTTTTTGACCAAATGGATAGGAATCTTGAAAATACCCTAGAGTTTTTTGTCAAGGAAAAACCAAATAGTAAAAACTTCTCTCATATTTGAAAACCGTTTCATATTTTTGGATATTCGAAGGAATATTTGAGCCTTAGTTTTTAGTTTTCGTGATTTCCTGTCCGAGACATGTTTTTTTGACATATATTCTAGCCATTGGGAAACACATTTGAAGAAAACAAGAGAGGTTTATGTTTATAACATGCATACCTACAAAAACCTCTCTCTGTTTTGAAAAATAGTTTTTTATTAGTGAGATATGATGTCATATTTAACACCTATTTTCCTAGTTTCTCGCACAATCCAATGCGTTTTTTATGTAGGTTACTGTTGCATAGCAAACTTGTTGTGCAGGGGTGAAAGAGTGTCTAGAAATTCACATGATGACTTATCCCAACCATATGTTCGAATTTTAATCACGATAAATGATTGTAAAGAATATTTCGGTTACGATTATGATTTAGCAAAGTGGGGTTTCTATTTTTAGTAAATCCATTGAAGTTATTGTTCTCTTTCAAAGAAATCAGATCCATGATTCTAGGAGAGAGGAGTTCAACCCTAGAAGCAAAGAGTGACATTTAATTTCTATATAGGGGGGTCATTTTCATGTAAAAGGGGTTGGTTGGCAAAACAGTGTAGATAGTGACTATTGAATGTAGCTTTCGAACTCGATTGAAACTTAATGAAAATGTCCTAAATCTTTGATGAAAATATTCTAATGGTAGCAGTTTGATGTATTTTGCTCTTTCTTTGCATACATGATTTCCTCTGTTCTTTATATTCATATCTATATTTGTCTAAATCATAACGTGATTTTGAATCTATAATTCACCACGCGGTGCTCTAGATTCGTGCCATTTAGATGATTGTGTTTCTTCTAAGCAAACTCTGAATTCATCCCCAGTGGTGATCCGAGTTACTTCATGTGTTTTTCTCTCGCCACACACAACGATTTTTAACTCAAATATTGCTTCTTACTTAGCCTTTATCTTCTCAATTTTAGTCACTAAGTCATTTGTTTCTATTGTTTTCTTAAATTGACTCCATAGCCCATGGTCTTTCTTTATTTTGCCAATAGAACTAGAAATATTGTATAAAAGTGTTAAATCTAGTCGATAATTTAAAGCTATAACCTGTACAGAGACAAAGTCTCAGAGAGAGCCCTCTCTAGGTCGGAAAGGCTAGTTTTCGGCCTCAAAGTTGGTTTGTAGGTTGCCTCTGTCATTCGTTTTCTCAGTCGAATGAAGTTTACAGATAAAACGACAAAGATCATATTTGACTTCTGATGGTGAATAAATGTCAAACACAAGGTGGTTGTACCATTCGCCTGGTGACTCCAATCAAGCTTCAAATGTGATTCGAAGACTCCACTAGAGAATGAGACCTGTTGATAGAGATATGGAAGAGAAGTATGGAAAAATTAGGTACTCGAGATTAAGTTTAGTCCAAGAAGTAATTTTCTATTTTATCAATATCTTCTTGTCCTTTCCTGAGTTTTTCAAAAGAATATTTCTTCACTTACTGCATTCAAATGAAGCCTAGATATCTAGCATTGTATATCCTCCATGGAAAATTGTAGGTATACCTCCTTCTTGTATAACTGATATTCACCAAGCTCTTTCCTCTAAGCCATATGATGTTCATGATCATTCTTGTGAGCTTAATGAAACCAAAGCTGATCTTGTACCTTCTGTTCTTAATCTCACACCCTCTAAGATTCAAGAAAGATACATTCCTCTTAAATTGCCCTACATCCTTCATGAATTTCCTCTGAAACATTATAAGTACCTTCCTAGGTTTGATGGAGATATTGATGGATAGTCAGCTAGAAAACATATTCAGTTATTTGATCATTTTATAGACCTTTTTGGATCGAACATGATGATGTGTCTATGAGGGCCTTTTCTCAGTCCTTACAAGGAGATGCCAAAGCATGTTTCATACGTTTGCAGCCTCAGTCGATTAATAGCTCGTGGGATGAATTGAGGGAAGATTTCCGTATATTTTGGGGTGAGATAAAGTCATGGGATCTACTCCTTTCATAGTTTTATGCCATGAGAAGAATAAACAATGAAACTGTCTTAAATTTCAGTAGTAGGTTTGCTAGTCTTTATTATAAACTTCCTAAAGAAGTCTAACCTCATGAAGTTGTTGTCATGCCTCATTATGTCACAAAATTTCAATCAAACTTATATTTTCTTCTAATCGAGAGGAAGTCTATGTCTTTGCAGCATATGTTCAACAATGCTCAAGAAGTTGTAGACAATATTCAAGCATGTAAGGAGCTGCAAAGTCAGATTTTGGATGAGAAATTGAAAGTTGAGGAACCAAATACTGTGCATAATATGTAGGAGACTGATTGTGTCATAAGTTTTCTTGAAGGATGTCATGAGGATGTGTTTACAAAGAATGATGGTCAAATTGAAGAACAAGCTACTCTCCCAAATTTCTTTGATACTGATTTAAATTTGTATTCATGCCATCATGAGAAAGAAACTGATCGTTTTATGTATGCATTTGTAGACAACCATGAATGTGAATTTGCATATCACCTTGTAGAAGAACAAGTCATTGCCTCAATTTTCCTGTTTGATGACATTATAGATATTTTTGGTGAACCTAGGTATGATGAGTATAATGATGACTATGAGGTTGACTCTTCAGAACAAGCAGTTGCACTTTCCGAATCTGAAAAATGATTGTTTTCAACAACCTAAAAAAATAGACAAATGTGCATATGACAATGGTGAAGAGAATGAAGAAAGTTTTGAATTAGGTGAAAGAACTTTGCCATTGTGTTTCACGTATTTCAAATTGCTGAATAAAAATGTTTATAATGTTTCAAATCAGAAATCCTCCAAGCATGATGTTGAATATGAAGAAAGAAATGTACTTGCCAATGAAAATTATCTTCCATTATGTATTTCTTCCTTTGAATTACTAAAAGTAAATCATGAGATAACAGAGGAAGTAGTGAAGTCTGACTGCATTCACAGTGACACTGTTTTACATGAGCAAATTGTTATCATTGAAGAGGACCAACAACCTTCTCATACTTTTAATGACTCGGTTGCTGATTACGTGGAAGGTTATTTCAGTTTTGATTTGAAGCCTGTGATCAACTACCATCTTGGAAATAAATATGATGGTCAATCAATGTCAATGTTAGATATGGATTGCTTTCCAAAAGGGGTTTCATTTCATTCCGCACTATCTTCTGATTCAAAAGACTGTTATTTCCAACAATCTTAACATATTTTTCATCCTTTTTGTGGTAATCAATAGGTTAAATCACATGAAAACAAGAATGTAGTGGAAGGGGTGAAACATGATTGTTGTTTTGTTCATGTTTTAGAGGATCCATTTGCATTTTTGTTAGAGGCAGTAAATGGTCCCAATGTTTTTAATTTTTTGAGATTTGAATTTATAGCTAAATTCTTGAATGGATTATCAGTAAACATGCTTTGGAGAAAGCATGTGCAAAGAAAACAAACAATGGATAAAATACTTGCATGGTTTCATTGGCATTATGATTTCACTTGATTGGAAGTTCATTTCAATAGTTAGGGTAGGTAGGTGCAAATAATCTCAACATGTCGAGCATTTCTTTCAACATTTTTCAATTTGTATTTTCAGTTTGGGTTTGGTTCAGTTGCAAAATAAGTTGGTGGAGAAACATATTACAGGTTGCAGATCATAATATATGTCTTGGGAACATCCAAATAGATAAGGCACCTGATCTACTATTCTTTTCTACCTCATAGGGAGGATAGCATCCCCATTGGAGCCAGTTGTTAGAACCCTAATTTTCATAGCCAAGGTTAGAGGTTTTTCAGCAGTTTGAAAAGTCATGCATGTTAACACCAATATTGTTTGTATGCCTAGCATCATCTAACATCTCCAAGGGTTGGTTTCAAAAGGAATATTAATCATTTATTATTTCCATTTTAATTTTCAACCGTGCACTGCAAAATTTGTTGTCGCGCAAAGGACGTTGTCGTGTAGAGGACGTTGTCACATAGAGGATGTTGTCACATAGAGAATGTTGTCATGAAAATGATGTTGTCATGCAAAGGACTTTGTCGCACAGACAACATTGTCGTGCAGAGAATTTTTTTGTGCAAAGGATGTTGTCGTGCAAAGGATGTTTTCTTGTAGAGAATGTTGTCGCAGAAAGGAAGTTGTCACGTAGAGGATGCTATCATGCAAATGATGTTGTCACGTAGAGGATGTTGTCGCGTAAAGGACGTTGCTGCACAGAGGATGTTGTCGCAAATAGGATGTTGTCGCACATAGGATGTTGTCGCACAGAGGATGTTTTTATGCATAGGATGATATCACGTAGAGGATGTTGTCATGCATAGGATTTTTCTATGCTCATGCTACGGGGCACACTGTGTAAATGACTAGTTTAGTAGTCAACTTCAAGATCACTTTCTGACCAAATGGAGAATAATTTTGAAAATAATCGAGAGGTTTTTATCTAGGACAAACCAAATAATAACAACATCTCTCATATTTCAAAACCATTTCATATTTTGGGAGATTCGAAGGAATCTTTGAACCCTATTTTTCAGTTTTCGTGAATTCCTGTCTGAGACATGTTTTTGAGATATGTATTCCTTCTAGATAGAGAGGAATGTCAAGAAACCAAGAGAGGTTTTTCTTTATAACGATATTAACTACAAAAAATTCTCTCAGTTTTTAAAAATAGTCTTTTATTCTTGTGATATGATTTCATATTTAACGCCTATTTTCCTAGTTTGCTGCGCAATCCGTTGCGTTTTTGTTGTAGGTTACTATTGCGTAGCAGACTTGCTGTGCAGGGGTGACAGAGTGTCCAAAAATAAAAATGATGAATTATAACAACCATATGGTCGAATTGTTATCATGATCAATTATTGTAAATAATATTTTAGTTACAATTATGATTTGGCAAAGTCAGGTTTTCTATTTTTAGTAAATCCATTGAAGTTATTGTTATCTTTCAAAGAAATCGGATCCATGATTCTAGGAAAGAGGAGTTCGACCCTAGAAGCGAAGGGTGAAATAATTTTTCTATATATGGGGATCATTTTCATGTAAAAGGGGTTGATTGGCAAAACAATGTAGACAATGACTATTGAATGTAGCTTTCAAACTCAATTGAAACTTAATGCAAAGGTCCTGAAGCTTTGACAAAAATATTCTAATGGTAGTAGTTTGATGTATTGTTCTCTCTCTTTGGATACTTTCTTTCCCGTGTTATTTGTATTCATGTCTGTATTTTTTCTAAGTCGGAGCGTGATTTCGAATCTAGAATTCACTGCACAGTGCTCTAGATTCGCACCATTTAGATTACTTTGTTTCTTCTAAGAGAACTTCGAATTCATTCCCAGTGGTGCTCCGAGTTACTTCATGTGTTTTTCTCTCGCCACACACAACGATTTATAACCGAAAGATTGATGCTTACTTAGCCTTTATCCTCTCAAGTTCAGTCACTAAGTCATTTGTTTCTATTGTTTTCTTAAATTGACTCCATAGCCCAAGGTCTTGCTTTCTTTCGCTAATAGAACCAGAAATATTATATAAAAGTGTTAAATATAGACGACAGTTTAAAGCTATAACATGTACAGAGACAAAGTCTCAAAGACAACCCTCTCAAGGTTGGAAAGCCTAGTTTATGGCCTCAAAGTTGGTTTGTAGGTTGCCTCTGCCATTCGTTTTCTCAGACGAACAAAGTTTAAAAGTTGAAATGTATGAGGTAAGTGATTATATGTTTTCTATGATTTATTATATTAATTATATATTTAGTATTTATATGATTTTTTTTTAAGTGTTTACGTATACAGGTTAATTACGTTTTTTAAGTTTTATGCCATTTTTTATGTAGTGTGTTACATGTTATTTATTACGTCAAATTAGGTATGGGGGATGTTAGCACCATGATTTTCATAGCTAAGGTTAGAGGTTTGTCAGTAGTTTGCAAGGTCATGCATGTTAACACCAATATTGTTTTTATTCTTGGCATCATCTAACATCTCCAAGGGTCGGTTTCAAAAGGAAGATTTATCATTTATTATTTCCATTTCCATTTGCAACTGCGCGCTACAAAATTTGTTTTCGCGTAGAGGATTTTGTCGCTCAAATAACGTTGTCACGCAGAGGATGTTTTCATGCAGAGGATGTTGTTGTGCAGAGAATGTTGTCTCACAAAGGATGTTGTCGCGCAAATTACATTGTCGCGTAGAGGACATTGTCGCGTAGAGGATTCTGTCACACATAGAATGTTGTCGCACAAAGGATGTTGTCGCACAGAGGATGTTGTTGTGCAGAGAATGCTTTCCCACAAAGGATGTTGTCGTGTAGAGGATGTTGTCGCGCAAAGGACGTTGTCACGTAGAGGATGTTGTTGTGCAAAGGACATTGTCACGCAGATGATGTTGTCACACATAGGATGTTGTCACGTAGATGATGCTGTCGAGCATAGGATGTTATCACACAAAGTATGTTGTCACGCATAGAATTTTCCTGTGCACAGGCTACAGGGTGCATTGCACAAATGACTGGTTTAGTAGTCAACTTCAATATCACTTTCTGACCAAATGGAGAGGAATTTTGAAACTCGCCCAAAGGTGTTTGTTGAGGAAAAACCAAATAATAAAAACCTCTCTCATATTTTTGGATATTCAAAGGAATATTTGAGCCCTAGTTTTCATTTTTCATGATTTCCTATTCGAAGCATGTTTTTGTGACAAATATTCCAGCCATATGGAGATGAATTTCAAGAAATCAAGAATGTTTTTATTTATAACGAGCGTAAATACAAAAACCTCTCTCATTTTGAAAAACAGTTTTTTATTAGTGAGATATGATGTCATCTTTAACGCTTATTTTCCTAGTTTGTTGTGCAATCCACTGCATTTTTTATGTAGGTTACTATTGCATAGCAGAGTTGTCGTGCAGGGGTGAAATAGTGTCCAACAACGCGCATGATGAATTATCACAACCATATGGTCTAATTGTGAGCATGATAAATTATTGTAAGGAATATTTCGGTTATAATTATGGTTTGGCAAAGTCAGGTTTTCTATTTTTAGTAAATCCATTGAAGTTATTGTTCTCTTTCAAAGAAATTAGATCCATGATTCTAGGAGAGAGGAGTTCGACCCTAGAAGCCAAGGGTGACATTATTTTTCTATATATGTGGATCATTTTCATGTAAAAGGGGTTGGTTGGAAAAACAGTGTAGACAGTGACTATTGAATGTAACTTTCAAACCCGATTGAAACTTAGTGCAAAGGTCCTGAAGATTTGACAAAAATATTCTAATGGTAGAAGTTTGATGTATTGTGCTCTCTCTTTGTGTACGTTCTTTCCTATGTTCTTTATATTCATATCTATATTTTATCTAAATCAGAACGTGATTTCAAATCTAGAATTCACGGCGCGGTGCTCTAGATTCACGCCATTTAGATGATTGTGTTTCTTCTAAGCAAACTCTGAATTCATCCCCAGTGGTTCTCCAAGTTGCTTCATGTGTTTTTCTCTCACCACACACAATGATTTTTAACTGAAAGACTGCTTCTTACTTAGCCTTTATCCTCTCAATTTCAGTCACTAAGTCATTTGTTTCTATTGTTTTCTTAAATTGATTCCATAGACCAAGGTTTTGATTTATTTCACCAATAGAACCAGAAATATTGTATAAAAGTGTTAATCTAGTCAACAATTTAAAGCTATAACCTGTACATAGACAGAGTCTCAGAGAGATCCCTCTCCAGGTCAGAAAGGCTAGTTTCTGGCCTCAAAGTTGGTTTGGAGGTTTCCTCTGTCATTCGTTTTCTCAGTAGAATGAAATTTACAGAGATCTAACATTCTGGCATCGTTGCTAGGGAACAAAGGTGAAATTTTCCCTGGGATAAAATGACAAAGATCAAATTTGACTGTTGATGGTGAACATAGGTCAAACACAAGGTGGTTGTACCATTCACCTGGTGACTCCAATCAACCTTCAAATGTGATTCAAATACTCCACTCGATAATGAGACATGTTGATAGAGATATGGAAGAGAAGTATGGAAAAATCAGGTACTCGAGCTTAAGTTTAGTCGAAGAAGTAATTTTCTATTTTATCAATATTTTTTTTTCCTTTCTTGAATTTTTCAAAAGAATATTTCTTCACTTACTACATTCAAATGAAGCGTAGAGATCTACCCTTGTATATCCTCCGTGGAAAATTGTAGGTATACCTCCTTCTTGTATAATCGATATTCACCAAGCTTCTTCGTCTGAGCGATATGATGTTCATGATCATTCTTATGAGATTAATGAAACCAAAGGTGAGATTGTACTTTATGTTCTTAATTCCACACCCTCCAAGATTCAAGAAAGATACAGTCCTTTTAAATTGCCTTACATCCTTCATGAATTTCCTCTGAAACATTATAAGTACCTTCCTAGATTCGATGGAGAGCCTGATGGACAGTCATCTAAAAAGAATATTCACTTCTTTGAGAATTTTATAGACCTTTTTGAGATCGAACATGATGATGTGTCTATGAGGGCCTTTTCTCAGTCCTTACAAGGAGATGCCAAAGCATGGTTCAGACATTTGCAGCCTCAGTCGATTAGCTCATGGGATGAATTGAGGGAATCTTTCCATAGATTTTGGGGTGAGATAAAGTCATGGAATATACTCCTTTCATATTTTTATGCCATGAGAAGAATAAATGATGAAACATATCAAATTTCAGTAGGAGGTTTGCTAGTATTTATTATAAACTTCCTAAAGAAGTCCAACCTCTTGAAGTTATTTCCATGCTCCATTATGTAACAAACTTCCAATAAGACTTATCTTTTCTTCTGATGGAGAGGAAGTCTATGTTTTTGCAACATATTTTCAACAATTCTCAGGAAGCTACAAACAATATTCAAGCATGTAAGGAGCTACAAAGTCATATTTTGAATGAGAAATTTAAAGTCGAGGAACCAAAGACCATGCATAATATGCAGGAGACTGATCATATCATAATTTTTCTTGAAGGATGTCATGAGGATGTGTTTTCAAAGAAGGATGATCATCTTGAAGAACAATCTACTCACCCAAATTGATTTGATACTGATTTAAATTTGGATCCATGCCATCATGAGCAAGAAACTGATTGTTTTATGTATGCATTTGTAGACAACCAATAATGTGAGTTTTCATACCATCTTGTAGAAGAACAAGTCAATGCCTCAATTTTCCTGTTTGATGACATTATGAATATTTTTGGTGAACCCAAGTATGATGAGTACAATGATGAATATGAGGTTGACTCTTCATAACAAGAAGTTGCACTTTCCGAATCTGAAAAATGATTGTTTTCAACAACCCAAAGAAATAGGCAAACATGCATATGACAACAGTGAAGAAAATGAAGAAAGTTTTGAATTAGGTGAAAGAACTTTTCCATTGTGTTTTGCATCTTTCAAATTGCTGAAGAAAAATGTTTATAATGCTTCAAATTAGAAATCCTCCAGGAATGATGATGAATATGAAGAAAGCAATGTACTTGCCAATGAAAATTATCTTCCATTATGTTTTTATTCCTTTGAATTGTTGAAAGTAAATCATAAGATAACCGAGGAAGCAATGAATTTTGAATGCATTCACAATGACATTGTTTTACATGAGAAAATTATTATCGGTGAAGAGGACCAACAACCTTCTCATACTTTTAATGACCCTGTTGTTGATTATGTGGAAGGTTATTTCAGTTCTGATTTGCAGCCTGTGATCAACTACCAGCTTGGAAATAAATATGATGGTTAATCAACGCTAGTGTTAGATATGGATTGCTTTCCACAAGGGGTTTCATTTCATTCAACCCTGTCCTCTGTTTCAGAAGATTGTTATTTCTAGCAGTCTCAACATAATTTTCATCCTTTTTTTGGTAATCAATGGGTTAAATCACATGAAAACAAGAATGTAGTGGAAGGGGTGAAACATGATTTTTTTTTTTTGTTCATTTTTTAGAGGATCCATTTGCAGTTTTGTTGGAGGTAGTAAATAGTCGCAATGTTTTTATTTTTTTGAAATTTGAATTTATAGGTAAATTCTTGAATGGATTATCAGTAAACAGGCTTTGGAGCAAGCATGTGCAAACAAAACAAACATTGGATAAAATGCTTGCATGGTTGCATTGGCATTATTATTTCACTTTATTGGCATTTGATTTCAATAGTTAGGGTAGGTAGGTGCGATAAGCTCAACATGGCGATCATTTCTTTTAGCATTTTTCAATTTGTATTTTCAGTTTGGGTTTTGTTCAGTTGCAAAATAAGTTGGTGGAAAAACATATTATAGGTTGCAGATAATAGTATATATCTTGGGAACATCCCAATGGATAAGGAACCTAATCTACTATTATTTTCTACCTCACAGGGAGGATAGCATCCCCATTGGAGTTACTTGTTAGAACCATGATTTTCATATCTAAGGTTAGAGGTTTTTCAACAGTTTGCAAAGCCATGCCTGTTAACACCAACATTGTTTTTATGCCTGGCATCATCTAACATCTCCAAGGGTCAGTTTCAAAAGGAAGCTTTATCATTTATTATTTCCATTTTCATTTGCAACTGCATGCTGAAAAATTTGTTTTCGCGCAAAGGACATTGTCGTGTAGAGGACATTGTCGCACAGAGGAATTTGTCGCACAGAGTATGTTGCCACACAAAGGATGTTGTCACTCAGAGGATGTTGTCGCACAAAGAATGTTGTCATGCAAAGGACGATGTAAAGCAAAGGATGTTTTCACTCAGAGGATGTTTTCGCACAAAGAATTTTGACATGCAAAGGACGATGTCGAGCAGAGGATGCTTTGGCGCAAATGATGTTGTCGCACAAAGGACGTTGTAACACAAAGGATTTGTTACACATAGGATGTTGTCACGTAGAGGATGTTGTCCTGCATAGGATGTTGTTCTGCATAGGATGTTGTCATGCATAGGATGCTATCGTGTAGAGGATGTTTTCGCGCATAGGATTTTCTTATGCACATGCTATAGGGCGCATTGTGCAAATGATTGGTTTAGTAGTCATCTTCAAGATCACTTTCTGACCAAATGGAGAGGAATTTTGAAAATACTTGAGAGGTTTTTATTTAGGACAAACCAAATAATAAAAAATTCTCTCATATTTGAAAACTGTTTCAAATTTTAGGATATTCAAAGGTATCTTTGAGCCCTATTTTTCAGTTTTCATGATTTCCTGTCCAAGAAATGTTTTTGAGATATGTATTCCTGTCAGCTGGAGATGAGTGTCAAGAAACCAAGAGAGGTTTTTATTTATTACGAGATTAACACTATGATGTCATATTTAACACCTATTTAACTTTATGATGTCATATTTACACCTATTTTACTAGTTTCCTTCGCAATCCGCTATGTTTTTGTTGTAGGTCACTATTGCATAGCAGACTTGTTGTGCAGAGGTCACAGAGTGTCGAACAATGCAAATGATGAATTATCACAACCATATGGTCAAATTTTTATCATGATCAATGATTGTAAATAATATTTCAGTTACAATTATGATTTGGCAAAGTCAGGTTTTCTATTTTTAGTAAATCCGTCGAAGTTATTGTTCTCTTTCACCCTAACAACCAAGGGTGAAATTATTTTTCTATATATTGGGATCATTTTCATGTAAAAGGGGTTGGTTGGAAAAACAATGTAGAGAGTTACTATTGAATGTAGCTTTCGAACTCGATTGAAACTTAATGCAAAGGTCCCAAAGCTTTGACAAAAATATTCTAATGGTAGAAGTTTGATGTATTGTGCTCTCTTTTTGCGTACTTGCTTTCCCGTGTTCTTTATATTCATGTCTATATTTTTTCTAAATCATAACGTGATTTCGAATCTGGAATTCATCGTGCGGTGCTCTATATTCATGCCATTTAGGTGACTGTGTTTCTTCTAAGAGAAATCTGAATTCATCCCCAGTGGTGCTCCAAGTTGCTTCATGTGTTTTTCTCTCGCCACACATAATTAATTTTAACTGAAATATTGCTACTTACTTAGCCTTTATCCTCTCAAGTTCAATTCCTAAGTCATTTGTTTCTATTGTTTTCTTAAATCAACTCCATAGCCCAAGGTCTTGCTTTATTTCGCCAATAGAACTAGAAATATTGTATAAAAGTGTTAAATCTAGCCGAAAATTTAAAGCTATAACATGTACAGAGACAAAGTCTCAGAGAGAGCCCTCTCCAAGTCGGAAAGGCTAGTTTTCGTCCTCAAAGTTGGTTTGTAGGTTGCTTCTGTCATTTGTTTTCTCAGCCAAATGAAGTTTNTGTGAGGGGGGGGGGGGGAATAATAAGAGATTCCACCTTCACATGGTTTCCTATGTTCACTAGATAATTAATTATTAATTATTCTTGAAACCAAGAAAAGATCATTCATGTTTATTATATGCCAATTTGAGAAATTTTATGTGAAGGTGAGGTGATGAGCATGTTCAAAACAATGGAAATATGGTTCCTAAACACATAATCTGAACACATAGAAACAAGAACAATGCATTAAAGAAATCACGAAAATTGGTCTTGCGTCAGATTTTACCTTCCAATTTGTTCTTGTATGGACTGAAATTTGACATGCTAGGACAACACCCCTGCATTAGCGGTATGAGAGGGTTTCCAGACTCAAACATGAGTCAAAAAAATAATTTAAGAATCAAATATTCTTTGGTTATTCTATCAAAATACGAAAATTATGTGTGCCTTCTCATGCACTTGACCCTACTTATAACTGACATGTTAATGGGGCCAACGTTGAAATTTTTTCAATTTGTGGTTGTATGGATTGAAATTTGACATGGTTAGACTATATGAATACAATGATGGTATGATAGGGTTTCCAGACACAAACATGACTCACACAAACAATTCTACAATCAAACAACAAACCTATAGAATAATTAATGTGAATGGGGCCAATGTTGTAATTTTTTCAAATTGTGCTTTTATGGACTGAAATATGACATGATAGGAAAACAAACATGCATTGACGCTATGGGAGGGTTTACAAAATCAAACATGAGTGAAAAAACAATTTTATAATCAAATATTCTTTGGTTATTCTGTCAAAATCCAATAATAGGGTGTTCTTGCTCATGTACTTGACCCCACTTGTAACTGATATGTTGATGGGGCCAACGTTGATTTTTTTTCAATTTGTGCTTGTATGGACTAAAATTTGACATGGTTATACTAGATGCATACAATGATGGTATGGGATAGTTTCTAGACTCAAACATGAATCACACAATCAATTCCACAAATCAAACAACAAGCCTATAGAATAATTAATGTGAATGGGGCCAATGTTGAAATTTTTCCAATTTGTGCGTGTATGGACCGAAATTTGACATGGTTAGACTAGATGCATGGATTGAAGTTATGGGAGGGTTTTTGGAATAAAAAATATCTCACACAAAAAATTCGACAATCAAACAAAAATCCCATAGAATAATTAATGTGAATGGGGACAATGTTGTTTTTTTTTCAATTTCTTCTTTTATGGACTGAAATGTGACATGCTAGGACAACACACATGCATTGAAGGTATGGGAGGGTTTATATAATCACACATGAGTCAAACAAACAATTCAAAAATCAAATATTATTTTCTTATTCTATCAAAAGACAACAATAAGGCGTGCCTACTCATTTACTTGACCCTGCTTATAACTGACATGTGGATGGGGCCAATGATGAAAGTTTTTCAATTTGTGCTTGTATGGATTGAAATTTGACATGGTTAGACTAGATGGATACATTAATGGTATGGGAGGGTTTTTGGAGTAAAAAATGACTCACACAATCAATTCCATAATCAAAAAACAAGGCTATAGAATAATTAATGTGAATGGGGTCAATGTTGAAATTTTTTCAATTTGTTCTTTTATGGAATAAAATTTGACATGCTAGGAAAACACACATGCATTGAAACTATGGGAGGGTTTTTAGACTCAAACCTGAGTCAAAAAAACAATTCCATAATCAAATATTCTTTGTTTAATCTATCAAAATCCAACAATAAGGCGTGCCTACTCATGTATTTGACCCCACTTATAACTGACATGTTGATGGGGCCAACATTGAAAGTTTTTCAATTTGTGCTTGTAAGGACTAACATTCTACATGGTTATATTAGATGCATACAATGACAATGTGGGAGGGGTTTCAAAATCAAACATGATTCTCACAATCAATTCCACAATCAAACAAAAAGCCTATAGAATAATTAATGTGAATGGGGTCAATGTTGAAATTTTTCCAAGTTGTGCTTGTATGGACTGAAATTTGACATGGTTAGACTAGATGCATGCATTGAAGGTATGGGAGGGTTATTGGAATCAAGAATGAATCACACAAAAAATTTGAAAATTGAATATTATTTGGTTATTCTATCAAAATCCAACAATAAGGCGCGCCTTCTCATGTACTTGACCCCACTTATAACTGACTTGTTGATGGGGCCAACATTGAAATTTTTCTAATTTTGCTTGTATAGACTAAAATTTGACATTCCAGTGTGTGTTATCTCTGAAATATGTATTTTTAAAGTGTCGTCTTGTTGGTTATTGATGTGCATAACATGATTAAGCATTCTTTTTAAGTTTAGCATGAATCTTGATTATTTGCATGTGCCCATTTCATGTGTCTTTAATAATTAATTGGTATCAAAATTTTAAATCAGTCTAAGAGGGTGAAGTTAGAGGTACCCAGGGAGTGGGTATATTTAATAAATAAAGGAAATCATTTTTTTTTTGGGTGGGGGGTTGTTGATATGGTTTCTTTACACACACATGATTTTTTTCCACTTATGATTATGTGTTTGATGATGTACAAAATGTATTTTCATTTGCTTTATTTCTTAGCATTCATTATGGTTAATAGTGTGATACAAATGATATGCATTGTTGTTTTCTACTTACTAGTGCTTATGAATGTGTTAATGAGACAAATGAAAATATAGGAATTCATTTGCAATGTTATCTACAAATTGATTATCACTTCTAGGAATGTGGATAAATGTAATGGTATCAAAATTCCTTGATAAAATCTTAACTTGTAAATATTTATTACATGGATCACAAACATGATATATGTTGTTCAATTGTTCTATGAGGATCTGTGAATCCAAGTGGACCTTGAGGTGTTCGATTTGAACACGTGTCACATCAATGAGAAATTCAGTCACCATGGTGTATTCAATGTGATTGTTGGTGGTTGCTCCTATACACACACCACTCGAGTGGAGTAGAATTTAGGAGGGAAAGTAAATGGACAAAGCTAATGAAGATAGATTTTGAGTCCAAAAAATAGTTCCATAAAAACAAATAATGTGGTATGTGGTGGTTCAATCAGCGAGAAAACCAAGAAAGAAAATCATCAATAATTTTGATAAAGAAATCAAAGGAAGAACACAAACAATGGATTTCTAAACCAAAAAAGTAATGTTTTATATACATTATAGACTATACAGTGAGTGTGGTTTCATGGGTAAAACATCTTGAAATATAACCCATTGACAAGGCCTTTGAAGAGGTTTCCTTCTAGGAAAGACAACATGTAATCCCCTTTGGTTAAGTAGTACTTGATAATAAAGGGGCCCCACTGGAGAGTTTCCATTTTTCCTAGACCTAATGTCTCATTGGTTGTGGCATAAACCAAGGTTAATTAACCTTCACTAATGGTGTGAGGGTATACCTAATGGCCATAGTGGGATTTGGAGTGTTTTTTCATGTCTTCATTATTTTGTAAAGAACTATGACGATACTTGTTAGTTTTCTCTATTCTGGCTATTCTTTTTTCTAAATATGGAGTTGTGTTAGGAAGGAGTTCAATGTCCATATAGAGGGTTGGTATCTTTCATTTAATGGGTATAAATATGGTGAAAAAATTTCTCGATCATATTTTATAGGAAACAATGCCTAAAATACATTGTACTAGGGATAGATTACATGATGGGAAATAGTGACCTGTGAATGGGGCCAACGTTGAAATTTTTTCAAAATGTTTCTGTATGCACCTAAATTTGACATGGATAGGTTTTTCACGTGCCTTCATGATATGGGAGGGTTTCCAGACTCAAATATCACTCACACACCCACACTTTATAGAAGTTATATGATTAAGGTTATAACATTCATGGATATAATTATGATTAGGGTCATGGTTTTTATGGTTAAGGCATTATTAGGGATAAATGTTAGGGGTTGTAGGGATTAGATGCTAAGGCTAATTTATAGGGCATATCTATGTAAGGTGACCTGTTAACAATTTTCTAAAGGTTCAAGGGTTAATAAATTTTATGGGTTAATTGATATAGGGGTCGGGTTTTACACTTGAAAGGGGATACATGGGTAAAGGGTTAGATTTGATAGAGGTTGTATGTGTTATTTTCTAAAATTGTTATTTATGTCTTATAGGTTATGTCATTTAAAATTAATAGGTTATAGGAGTCATATGGTTAGATATCCTTCGAGATAATGGTTATATGGTTAGGGATCCTAGGGTCTAAATGGTTTTATTTGTTATACAAGTTGTGGGTTATAAGTCACAAGGATTAATAATGTTAAGGGTTGTATGCATTAGAGGCTATAAGGGTTAATGGTTGTAAGTGTTCATGGTTAATTGTCATAGTGGTTTCTCATTATAGAGGTTATGGGTTATATAAGAAATGGGCTACAAGGGATTATATAAATGTGAGGATTTATAGATGTTATATGATTAGATTTGATAGAGGTTCTAAGGGCTAGTTTTTAAAAAATTCATATGTGTTCTAGGTTAATTATATCATTTACAATTCCTTAAAGGTTTAAGGTTATAAGAGTCATAGGGTTAGGGGTGATAATTATGGATAATGGTTGTTATAGGGTGAAAATTTATAGGGGTTATAACAATTAGGAGTTATAGGTGTTATTCAAAGTAAGGGTTAGGAGATGTATGTGTTAGAATTATAAAGATTAGAGGTTAGAATACTAATGTTTATCGAGGTTAGTTGTCTAAGATTATAAAGGTTAAGGGATATGTGCTATATCATTATTTTTGGTGTTAATGGTTAAATTTGTTATGAGTTACAAGGGATTGTGGGTAGGGGTCATAGGGGATAGATAAGGGTCATAGGGATTAGGGTTGATACATTCTTAGGAGTTACAAGATAGGGTTTATGTGCCATTTGGATTACAAATTTAGTTGGGTTATTGATGAAGGGTAGTAGGGTAAAGTTTAAGGGGTTATTGTTAAGAACCAAATATCAATATAGCATAGAAAAACCTCATAAAAAGTACTCAACACCTTGAAAAAGAGAGAAATTTAGATAATAAGCCTCTTCGAGGGGGAAAACTCTTTATGCCCACATAAATGTACAATTCCAACATGATTCTAAATGAAAATGTCTCCTTGGTATATATAGGAGACTAGGAGGTATAATTACAACTAATGGAATAAGGCCGACATAAATAAAATAACATTACTAATGTAATATTCCCCAATTAAGGGGTAATGAGCCAATATTAGGGCTTAACATGCCCCTCCCCTTGAGACAAGTGTTGTCCACAATGCTTGAGTAACTTTGGATTCTTATTTATAAAAGACTCATCTTCCCAAGTGGAATCTTCAACCATTAGTTTCCTTCATTTAATGAGATACTATGAAATGGATCTATTCCTCAGCTAGCGAACTCTTGTGTCAGTGATGGCTTCAGGATCCAATATGATTTGTCCTTCCTCGTCAAGTTATGGAAATATAGTTTGAACTGGGATCTTGTCTCCTATAATCTTGTTTAATCATGAAACATGGAAAATTGGGTGTACTCGTGAAGATGCAGGCAACTCCAATTTGTATGCCATAGTACCAATATTTTGCAACACCTTATAAGGGCCATAGTACTTTGGTGATAATTTATTATCCTTTTTGGCTTGCTTGATGGAAATCTGTTTGTATGGTTTTAGTCTTAAAAACACCCAATCCCCTACTTCAAAACTTCTTTCACTACGAT
>JASDQU010880196.1:71427-92899 GCA_032191745.1 Picea mariana
TTATTACCTTTTTATTTTTGATATATCCTTCGATCTTGAGGGTTTGAGGAGTGCTAATTCCAGCCAATGCATTACACGATATCGTGGGAGTCAACTCTTCAGAAGAAATTGCTTCTACATTTTCATATTGAGATGGTTCTTCTTCTTCTTCTTCTTCTTCTTCTTCCTCTTCACAATATATGAAGAATAATTTCTTCTCACCACACTTATGTCCCTTATTGTACTTGCTGTCACAATTAAAGAATAAACCCTTTTCTTTTATTTCCTCCAATTATTGAGGTGCCAACCTTGTAGGTTGAAGTGTTTTAGAAGAAGGAGAATTATTCTCTCTATAGATGTTAGGATTGGTCCTTCTAGTAGCCATGGCCATATTTTTACTTTCAACATTTCTTTCCACCCTAAATGCATTCTCCAATGATTTGGGTTCCCAAAGGTTAACCTCATGTTGAATGTTATCCTTTAAAGTTCCTATGAATACATCAATCAAGTGCTCATCTAGAATATATACTACCTTTATATTCAATCTTTGGAAGTTCTCAATGTGCTCTGTAACTGAACCCTTTGCTTGAGATTTATCAATTGGCTAAATAAGGTATTGCTCCTTGTATCCTCATAGTGTGTTGTCATTTCTTCTGTGAAAATTATCCAAGTGACGAGTGATTTTTGAGAACAAAGCCATCGATACCATACAAATTGATTGAGTTATAAATATAAAGAAGCAATTCATACCTTTTGTGTATGTGGCACACTATGTAGATCAAATAATTGCTCCATCTGAAGTATCCATGAGATTGGGTCCTTGCCATCAAACTTCCTCATATCGATCTTAGGAACGTGGTTNAGTTATAAATATAAAGAAGCAATTCATACCTTTTGTGTATGTGGCACATTATGTAGATCAAAGAATTGCTCCATTTGAAGTATCCATGTGATTGGGTCCTTGCCATCAAACTTCCTCATATCGATCTTAGGAATGTGGTTCGTCTTCAAACCAAAGTTGGAATTTCCCCATTCTTGATTCACCTTCCTTGTGTCCTCATCATGAATTTCATGGGATACATTTTCACTTTCAGGTGTCCTCTTTATTATGAAAATTTTCAATCCTTCCATGATCTCCCCTTTTAAACCCTCCATCATCTCTTGTAGTTCATATTTTGTTACTGTCTTTTTTTGTAAATCATTTATGTCCCTACACATTTCTTCACCTTCATCAAGAGTCCATGTAGGATTATATGGAGGCTTATTTGGTGTAGAATTTCCCTTCTTGGGTGGCATGTTGGCCAAGTATCAATTTTGAACCTTGATTTTGTGGTGGTTCTGCTAGACAATATTTCTTTTGCCGTATCTCCAAAGTTTTGACCCTTCTGGGTATGAAACTTTACTTTTTGTAGTTCTCTGATATTTCTTCTCTGCAATGCCATAGGTCCGATCAAAATTGTATGTGCCAAGTAGAATTTATGGTAACTTCCCCACAACTTGCTGATTTTTGGCCTTTCCGGGATATGTCACTTGTATAGCGTGCCCCGCACAAAATAATTGAAATAAAATTTAGAAACTCGTACCAGAAATACTAGGATCTGTCCACTATCCAATGCAACCAGTTTCACTCAATTTGGATACTCTAGGAATAAGTTATCATTTTTTTACCTAGAACACCTTCTTGAGACTAGTCAATAGGGCTAGTTAGATACCCTATATTCCACAGGGTGTATATACAAATGTAAGATGACCCATAAGATGGAATTTTTAACAAAGATACCTCTCTAGGTTCTATGGATATCCTCTATATTTTAGGGTCTGAAATTTTACAGAAAACATTTTATAGAGAAAATTCCGCAATGACTCAGTTCAGGATGATTCCAGAACCCTATCTTGCATAGGCTATATATCCTAAATTATAAGGGCTTAGGAGCTGAAATTTTAACCCGACGTACCTCGATCCATCTACTAAATATCTTGCAAGTCGTTCCTTCAGAAACATCGTAGAAAAAAAATTATAGAAAAAATACCAAGGTGTCTCATATGTAGCAGGGAAACCCCTAGACCTTGAGCTCTGATACCATATGTTAAGAACCAAATATCAATATAGCATATAAAAACCTCAAAATAAGTACTCAACGCCTTGCAAAAGAGAGAAATTTAGATAATAATCCTCTTCGATGGGGCAACCTCCTTATGCCCACAAAAATGTACAATTTCAAGATGATTCCAAATGAAAATGTCTCCTTGGTATATATAGGAGACTATGAGGTATACTTACAACTAATGGAATAAAGCTGACATAAATAAAATAACATTACTAATGTAATATGCCCCAATTAAGGGGTAATGAGCCAATATTAGGGCTTAACAATTATAAGGATTAAAAATATGTTGTTATATGATATAGTGTCCAGTTTTAAGGATTGTAAGAACTGCGAGTTAAGGGTTGTAAGGATTAGGGTTTACAAGGATTAGGTGTTATGAGTTATATGGTTTAGTATTTTGGGCTAATATCCATTGGTTGTGGTTTCTATAGATAGTAGCTAGGGATAGTGGGAATATTGTTAATTCATTCACGCATGTCACTAATTAGATGACGATGCATTTGGTTACCTTAAGAGAGTCATAGTTACTCCCTTTGTTTACCCGCACTTGGTTGAATTTCTTCACTTTTACATGTAGAGCACTGGGTATAAATCACATTGTGTTAGCATTTGCATGGACCATCGCAATGCTTTTTTTTAATTAAACAATCATATTTCCCTTCTCTATACTTGTTTTGACAAGGTTTAATATTAATTATATATATATTAAGGTTAAATATATTATTATATTATATATATTAAAAGAGAAAAAAAAAAAAACATAACATAAAAACTAAATTATGATGCCCTATGTATGGAAGGGGGATTCTGATGCCCTCTGTATGGAAGTTCCAACCAACCATTTTACGAAGTTTGAAATAAAGGCTATGAAACCACTCAATGTTGGTTTTTCTACCCAAATTTCTAATTCTGTGCATGAGAGACAAAGTACAGGGGTGCAGAGAGATCTACGTTGTGAAGGACAGGGAGACTGTTCAGAGTATCAACGTTAGGTGTGATGCACCCTTCATTCTCATAGAAAATCCCCACATCAATTATTGATGCACGATTTAATTATTTCACAACACCCAATCATAACTGTAACTGTAATTTTGGCACAGTTCCGTTTGTTTGCAATTTCTCTCCATGTTCTATTTGTTTCACAATTTAAGTGTATTCTAGAAAAATCCTGTAAGTGGTCACTTCGTTTGTAATCTAAGCGCATTCTATACCAGCTAACACATGGAAAATTTATTCACAATGAATCATTGAACTTGTCTCTCCAATAAATGGTTTCATAACTATTGTTAAAGGTGTGCGATATAGAAAAATAGCTTGAAGGAACGACATAGCTATAGATTAAAAATAAATGGAGGAGTTTCTTTTGTGACTTTCTTTTCATTTTCATTGGTAGTTCTTAATAAATTGTATGTTATAAGGATCAATGGTGATAAGGTTGAGGGGTTTTGGGATTGGGGGTTATAGTTGTTGAATTTTCGAGCTTTATATAATATTCGGATTATTACTTTAAATTCTTCAACACTTTGATTTCATCTTACTATACTCCATAAACTAGAATAGAAAAAAACATAGGAATTTACCAGCATGCAAGATCACAACACATATACCTTGGGGAAACCCTATACAGGGAGGAAACCCCCAGAAAACAATCTTCATTTATTGCATTAGTAATGTATGATCACTTACGAATATTCCACCATGAAATTATTCTCTTAATGAGCTTGCCAATATGACTTAGACCATACTGTGTAACCTGTAACAAACTTAGAAACTTGTTGATAAATACCTCTGTTGTATACCGGAACTATGGAAGAACTTTTTTGTTGTTTGAGTTCTAAACTTATGTATTTTCTAGACAGATATAACTGTTGATATATATGATGCTACTCGCAGCCTATATCAATGGATATTTATATCCTATGTAAGTTGATACTCGTAGCCTATGTATGATGCAACTCGTAGCCTTTATCAGCTGATATTCGTATCCTTTGTAAGATGAAACTTGTAGCTTGTATCAACAGATATTCACATCCTGTGTATTTTACAAATCACAGTCTGTATCAGCTGATATTCATAGCCTATGTAAGTTGCAACTCATAGCTTGTGTTAGCTAATATTCACAACCTGTGTAAGCTGCAACTAGTAACATGTATCTACTGATATTCGTAACTTGTGTATGCTACAAATCGTAGCCTATATACCCTTTCTCCCTCATGCTGCAACACACTTGTTTCTCATTTGGTGTTACACGTGCCAATGCACTAGATTAATACGTTTTCATCATTTGCAATATCAGGAAGATTTTTTGATTCTAGCTCATAGGAATTTTATGTTCAACCTAAATTTTTCTTGATACCTTGACTTTTTCTCATGGCTCACAAGGTTTGACTAGGCTCATAGAGGTTGTACATTCCCCCTAAATTTTTCACTAGTATGACTATTCTCACAGAGGTTGTACGTTCCCACTGACTTTTTCACTAGTCTGTATATGCTCATAAAGGTTGTATGTTCCCCCTAAATTTTGCACTAGACTGTCTATGCTCACAGAGGTTGTACATTCCCCCTGAATTTTGCATTAGACTTACATCTTGAATTTTTTCTTAGACTTACAAGGATTCTACATTTTCCTTGGCTTGACTCACAAGATCATATAACATCTCCTTCATCCTAACTTTTGGTTTGATTCATAGAGGTTGTACGTTCCCTCTGGATTTTGTCAATACTTCACAAGACTGGTTGATTCTCCAAATCTACATGGATAGCCTCAGGGTGGCCCATATGGTCTCTCATTGGAGAATGAGTGTCTATGCTGTCAAATTTAACAATAGTGGATAAAGGTTAAACATTAAGCATGGTTATAATGGATTATATGTTGTCTTCCACCCTTCCTTTTTTCCAAACACCAATCTCCATAATATTTTTTCCCCTAACACTAAATTCTCGAGAAAGGGATATTTAGTATTCCACCCTATGTTCTCCTTAGTATCCATCACTATACTCTTATTGTTTAGATGGACTTATTGGTGTTGGTTTTGCCCTCCTTTCTAGAGGAAATATTGGATATCTCTCCTGATTTGTTGTGTTATCCCAATTGGAGCTATCATAGCTAATCATTGACAAATTGGTAAGGATGATAAGACTAATATAATAACAACCACTCTTTTGGTTATATTTACACACTTGAAGCCCCATTTTTTCATTATTCTCTTGATTTTTTAGACTATGTGTTTCTAATCCACTGCTTTTGGATTTCTCAAAGTTAATCCCATTTATTCGAATGCTATCCAATTTAGAAGACAAGGGAAATCTAAGATTCTAGCTATGGATTCCAGTTGTTGGGGAGAGGTGTTCTATCCATAGACATGACTTTTTCCTTTGTTAATATGACTTCCTAACACAAATTGAGTAATTTATTCTTTATTACAAATTGAACATTTGTCCATGATGAAGACAATTTCAAATGAAGAATATAAATTTACATCCAATTTGCTAGCGGTCAAAGCTTTTCTTCTTTTCTATTCTAGTTTTTCAATGTCATTGTAGATGATCAAGTAACAAGAATCATGAGGGTTTGATTTATTTTTAACCCCATTTCCATTTTCTACATTCATTGCGAAAGTATTCCCTTCAATGTTAACACTTGCTTCTTTTTTAACCAAATCCAAACTTTTCTCATTATCGATTTTTTATGTATGAAATTTAAATTCCTGAACAAGAACTTTAGTACCTCCAATATCACCTAATGTTTTGCCCAGCTACAAGTTTCATACTGCCTTATCTTCTTGTGATTTTCAACTAGAATATCTCTTTCAGTATATCGTTGTCATCCAAGACTCATATCTTCAATTATTAGAACCAAAATATGCTCAAAACAAGTATGTTGATTACAAGTGTAGTGTGTAAATAATTTTCTAATTGCAATCTTGCACCATGGGCATATTCGACAAAGTGTTCACTCTTGGTTTTGGGTTGAGATTCACAACACTATTTTTTTTGAAGATTTCCTTGAACTTATTTCTCAACACACTGAACATTTTCCAAACCTTTATGTGCATTCTCCTCTTCAAACTTTTTGCAAAGTTGATTTTGTGTGCACTGAGTTGTAATATCATCAGGTATTTTCTCTTCTTATAGGTCTACTTGGACATCCATGTCTTTCTTCTTATGTAATATTTCAACTTGATTATGAAAATGTTGGTTTTTATCCCCTGGAGCAGCAAGGAAGAGTGTATCTTCACAAGACTCTTCAAAAACATTTTCAGAAATAGTATACTAAAAAACAACAACAATGTCTTGTTTAGCCCTACTAAATCTCTGTTTCAAATTGTAGAAATACTATGAAAATTTATGCAACTTTATGTAACAAGCAACTTTATGCAACTTTATGCAACTATGCAATGTATGCAACTTTATGAAACTATGCAACTTTATGCATCGATGTAACTTATGCAACTTTATGAAACTTATGCAACTTTATGCAACTTATGCAACTTTGTGCAACTATACAACTTATGCAACTTTATGTAACTTTATGCAACTTATGAAACTTTATGCAACATGCAGATTATGCAACTTTGCAACTTATGCAACTTTATGCAATATTCAACTATGCAACTTTATGCAATTATATGCAACTATGAAACTTATGCAACTTTATACAACTATGCAACTTTATGCAACTTATGCAACTTTATGCAACATGCACCTTATGAAACTATGCAACTTAATGCAACATGCAACTTATGCAACTTATGCAACTTGACTCTTATACATGGAAATTCAAATTTATTCATGGTGGATAGTGTTACATGTGCCAATGCACTAGATCAATACATTTACATCATTTGAAATATCAGGAAGATTGTTTGTTTCTATGCCATAGGAATTTTATGTTAAACCTAACTTTTTCTAGATGCCTTGAATTTTTCTCATGGCTCACAATGCTTGAATAGACTCACAAAGGATGTATGTTCCCCTTGAATTTTCCACCAATCTGTCTATGATGACAGAGGTTGTACATTCCCCCTGAATTTTGCACTATATTGTCTATGCTCACAGAGGTTGTACGTTCCCCATGGATTTTTCATTAGACTTACATATTGACTTACAATATCATAAAGAATTGCATTCGTCCTCACTTTTGGTTTAACTCACAGAGGTTGTACATTCCATCTGGATTTTTTCAATACCTCACAAGACTAGTTGATTCTCCAAATCTCCCTAGCTAGCCTTAGGATGGCCCATGTGGCATCTCATTGGAGAATGATTGTTGATGCTACCAAATTTAACAAAATGTTAGGCCTATGGAAACACATATGTCTTACCAGGGTATATATTCATTGAAAAATAAGAAATGTGAAAGTCTTTGCAATTACTCTTGACCCGAGATCAAGATTCTCTAATGTGAATTCATTACCATGAAGAAATGGCTTTGTGCAAATCTGGTTTCACATCTTTAAAGAATCCTCAAACATAGCATCTAAATCTAGAGAAAATATATCTATGAGAAATAATGAGAAATTAAAATCATGAATGATGACATAAAATAACATGACATCAATATCAAAAGTCCTTACATTCTAATTAAACCATGCTTGTTGAATGCAATTCACATTTCATGACATTCAAGTAAACAATCGTCATCTCTTCCAAAATACTTAGCTCGTAACTTATCTTCTCATTTTATTGAGTGTAGGTACAACCAAATAAGTACCTGTTAGATCTATCTTCCTTGACTGAGGATCAAGGTATACTAGGAGAGGTTGAAAGTGAGATGTATTGTACTAGATCTAATAGTTCTAGATCAACTAGAGCTGAAAAGGTAAAGAGAATATTTTGTAGATGCATGAAATGTTTTATTGCTGAAGGAGGGTCATGTGATTATGATCATGAGAGCATAGGTGACATGGAGTTTCCCTTGAGGTATAGACATATAGTGCAACTATGGGTACCTAAGGAGCTACCTCAATTGGACACAAATTTCTTCATCAATGGGAGGATGTATTGCATTGGTCCATCATCCTTACATGGATTGTGGTTATTTTCCATCGATGACATAAATTTCAAATATGGCATTGTAAATGAATTGATGGAGTATATCATACCATTCTACAAATACAATCACTTGTTGATGTTGGTTCTATATACGTGAAGTATGCGAAGATACAAATTTGTTGCAAATTATATACAACTATTAGACAACAATCAAAACAAAGGGGTGACTATGTATATTGATGGTAGGACAAAAGCTTCCAGAAACATTGCAAGATTTATAAATAGTACACGACCAAGGACAATAACTAAGAAACCAAATTTCATATTTGAGGGGTGTGAAGGAAATCGTATATTCATATGTGCAACAAAATCAATATTTGTAGGTGAAGAGTTGTTTATCAATTACAATTTGAATCAAATAGATGGAGGGGACACTACTTTTGGGGTAAATATCTTATATACCATTTAACTGAACCATTTGCATTAATTGTATTGCTTGTTGTATTGTGGCAGAGTGATCATGTTTGGATGCCTGCAAGGTCTAGAGGCATATCTGAACATGTAAACTTCATTCTAATAATTTTTTTATTATTATATAATAGTTGTTAATATGTTTGCAATATCTATTTTTTTTAATGTTACAATTATTTTCATAAATTTTATTGATTGATTTATTGTGTTAGGGTGACCATGGAAAGTCACTTGTAGATAAATCCATCCAGGGTGACCGTGGAAAGTCACCTACAACTACATCCATGCAGGGTGACCGTGGAAAGTCACCTACAACTACATCCATCCAGGGTGACCGTGGAAAGTCACCTACAACTACATCCATCCAGGGTGACCGTGGAAAGTCACCCACTGCAGCACATCAAGTAAATGTTAATGGTAACTAAATATGATTACAATAACTAAATTTATTTAATGTTAAAATTAATTTCCTTAATTTTATTGTTTGATGTTTGTAGTCCACACTCGATGTGGATGATGAGGGATTGAGGAAGAAATTTCTTATTTGACAAACAAAATGGAAGCTGTTAACAAGAACTTGAAAAGGGAAAACATAGAATTACTTGGTTTGATTAGCACAAGACCCATGATGGAGGAGATCAATGCAAGAATTAATGAGTTGAAAGATAAAATACATTCTTATGGGGTAAGTGGCTTCTTTACATAATTTTATAAGCTATGACATATATTCATTTATGATTTTTAGATTTATGTTTTTTATATGATCTAATAAAGTCAAGTATTCCTTTTGTATGATTTTTTAAAACCCGAGAGTGGGAAACCTATAGAGACCGTTATTAGTAGGAGTGATGTTGAGTATACACGCCCTGTATTTTACAAAATTGTTTATAACCTCACGTATATGTGACCCGATGAATGGTAGCCCGTGTACACCGAGTTACTCAATTTGTGCCCTAATTTACTCAAAATTTGAAACCTAATTTAAAAATTTAATCCACTAGAAAGGAAGAGGAGGGGAAGAGGAATTACCTAGTCTAGAGGGTTTCTAATTTCATCGCTCGATGCTCCCACAATCACCAGTTGAAGATCATAGGTAATTTGGTCCAATTTTCACTATTTGGGTAAAAAGTCAAAATGCCATAGTAATTTTTGGTTTTGTTACTATTTATAACATTTTTTACCCACTTTCTATAGTTTTGAGCCATTTTTTCTCCTAATGGAATACTACAACAGTGGATTGAGTTGGTTTTTGTAGTTTTCACCACGGTTTCTTGTGGATTTCCACGTTATGTTGGACATTCGTAACCATGGGTAGGTATTTTCACTACCTAACATATAGGATAGGTATCCATTCCATGATGCATTGTTGCATTATCCTCTAACTGTCACTCATACGCCTTAGGCACGAACCCATTTTTTGCAACAAAGAACCCTCCATCTGCTATAAGACGTGTCGTTATCAAGTGGTAGAGACTTACCAAGCATGGGTTCCCTAGTTAGATCCTCCACTTCATTTGGTGCCCATGTAGACCTTTTTCCCATAGGACCAGGAGTCACTTATAACTAATACATGAATTTATGTTGAACTTCATTTCTCACCTAGAAACATGCTTCCTTATACCTAGAGGACTCCCAACCGAGTTTAATTTAAGCTCTTTTCCAACTTGTCTTGAAAAAGAGAAAAAATTGCCGAGTGAACTTGTCTCTTTCACACTTGTAAATTGGATTTGAAAGAACGTATATTCGACACAAGTTTATCCCTTTTTCACACCAAATAGACTAAAGGTCATAAAAAAAGACATTTTTTGGCGTTAAGTTGTGATTGCATCTCATGTCCTTGCTTGCAGTATTGAGCCTATACCATGTTCTCTTTTTGTGTGATAAACCATTTCCCTCAATAGTTTTTCATCCTCAACCAAGCAAAGCCTCATTTATATCCTTCTCAATTTTACACCCTATACCTAAGCGAGAACATTCCCCTGAGTGTACATCTCCTTGCATTGAGCATAGGTATGTTCCACTGTTGGGACTAGTTTTGTGTACTTGTGACACTCATTTCCTCCTCTATATCATAACATTCATTTGTCTATGAAAAAACAAAAAAAGATGGGGGGAAGGGAGTATTGTCTTATATTGGAAGCAGTTGTGTTGCCTTTGAACAAAGCACAAAGTTATTGAGTCCAATTGTCATCATAATTTTGAGTTAGCATGGCCTTAGGAAGTTGAGCTCATTACATAGAGTTTTCTCTACCAATTGGTTACTCTTCCAGTCCCTATAGAGAATTTCATTGATGCCTCCTTCATCTCATGGTTTCATCATTGATTATGTGCCGCTGGAGTCTTCCAAATGTCTCGTTCTCTTGTTGAAAGGAAGTCTATCAACCTATGTCGGCCATTCATCAGAACTCTTGACTTTTCATGTCGGCCATACCCTCAGTTTTTCTCAGAATCACATGATATTGTAGTCATATCATGCACCCTGGCCCTACTTTCATCATTGGTAGGGAACCTTGAACCCAACAGTTGACATTTCATCATTGGTGGTTGACTGAGTGGTTTCCCTTATGTTCAACGACAAGAAATCTATTCACACATTGGGATTCGTGCAGTGTCTTGGATGCCATTAGAATTATTGGTGGTTTCCTCGCCTTTGTCAGCAGTTTTCCTCATTGGATTCTATTCAAAGGGTATTTTTTGTGTACCACTTTCACTTGGCACACACGAAAGACACACAAGGTCGTTGGTTTGTGAACATGTTCTTCATCCGATTTACTCCAAATCATGAAGCTCCTACTTTGTACCTCGTGCTGAATGATGAGAGATTCCTTAATGCTCTCCTTTCAGTAGGTTTCCTTCCATCGAATTCATGTCATCTATTCTAGAAATGAGACCTAGAGTCTTATGAGTACCTTGAGGATTGTAGTCATTTGTGGCAGGTTCTCTCACCATCAATAGTTGGGAATACATCAATGTATCTTGATCAATGGATTCTTCAAGTGTTTGACCAGAACTCCTTTATTCACACTTGTAAGTATGTACTCGGTTCCTTGATACCTACTTTCATTATTGGTAGGTTGTCTTGTGTTTGTTAATGGTATACCTCAATGACAGGTAATCAAATGATGTCTCATTGTGTTCGACCTCAACTCCTTTATTCACATGATGTAGACTTGCACCTTTGGTGGATTGTGTAGAAGACTTGAAGAAATCAGTATGTAGCTGCATCTTTCTTGAGCTGTTGCTTACCTTTCATTGGACCAGTACCTATATGACTTCAGTGATCATGGAGATCAGATTGTACTCCATTGTATACAGATATCTTCATATTGATTTCAAGACTGGTTCTACTGGGCCTTGTTCATGACTATGATGACCTTTGGCATGTAACCACATTTGTATTTTCCTATTCATGGCCACAGACAGTTTGGTATATTTTCACATGGATTTGCAGTGTAATTCAAATTGGAATCCATGTATGCAAAGTCAGTGCAAAATGTAATGAGCAACTAGTTCTTCCAGCTGGTTCCCCGTCACTCCACTTCTTGGTTTTTATAATGTATTTCAGCCATCATAGATACTCCTCTTAACTCACACATTAGGGGGAATCTGTTGTAGAATTATTTTCCTCACCCTATGAAATCTTGCATAGAGGGCCTTTTTCCATTTCTCTATGCATACTTTTCATCCCTTTTTGCAAAATCCTAGAGCCAAAAAATACATTTTTTCCACATGTACAAACCTTTCCTACTATACAACATGTGTATATGCAATATGAACCACTAAAACCCGTGTACATTGAGATTTGTGCCCAAAAATGAAAATTGGTTTCGGATTTCCATGTCACGATAGGGGATCTATGATCCTTGGCCTTCGATATGCTAGAAACCTTTCGAATCAACCCTTCAGTTCCATTTTGAAGGCTATAAATGGGTGTTGGCCCTTGACCAAGTTTTGAGGATCCTTGGTTAGGTTTGACCTATTTTGGGACTTCGACAGACTATCGAAGGAAGAGCGCAAGTCGAATTGGAAATCGCGGGATCTCGGCCCCTTTTTAGGAAAGTTTTGGGTTTTGGGATTATGTAACGGGTATGGGGATGTTGGCCCACGGGTTTACCCATTTTTTGGCCCTTTTGTAATGTACACATAAATGTCTAGGCGATGTAAGAAAGATACCGGGGCCTAGAAGAGCCAAGTTGTAAGTTGTGCTAAGTGTAGTGATGGTTGTAAATGCTTTGTGCATAATATGTGAGGTTTGCAAGGCTGAGTGAAAGTGACTGTAAGAGATGGTGTAAAGGCTTTGTATTGTACCCTAGCTCGAGGAAGGAGGATCTGGCGAGGTGCGCACAAATCTCTTGTCTTCTGCGGAGTAGGATTTTGATGCTATGTGCCTGTAAGAAGCTTAACTGAAGACAATAACGAAGAGAGGAGTTGGTGGACATAACTCCAGGTTGGGGGTGAACCACATATATCTTGTGTTGTGGATTCTTTGTGCATTATGGTTGTTATATTGTTTATATGATTCATTCTTAGTGCAATGATGAATGCTTAGATGAATATGATAGCTTAGTGACTAATGATGTGAATAAGATGCTAGATCTGATCTTTGTTGATATGCTTAGTGCTCGAATATATTATATCTGGATGAATACTACGATGCTTTGTTATTAGGGTTTATATTCACTGTAAACAAAGGCTAAATACTAATGAACTATAACTGGTAAGTGCTCTGTTAAGGTGTTACAATCACAGATCTATGTCCCAAATAAGGTTGCAGACACTAGAGTCCTACAACTGCATTACAAGAAAGGATGGGGATCATTTAAGAGAAAGAGAGGATTAACCCTTTGTTACAACTGCAGAAGGTCGGGCCATGTTGCTAAGGATTTCCCTAATAGAAGACCTAGTTGTCTTTTTTGTAAATCTATGGAGCATGAGGTTTTGGATTTCCCTACAATGATTAATAATGTTTAAAGAATGAATACGAGACAAGAAAACCCCGAGAAAGGCCAAGAAATTAAGACTATGGCAAAACCCCAGAAAGAATTTGAGACTGTTTTACTACAAATGAAAGAAACCCTGAATGACCACAGAGATATCAACTTATCAAAGATCTTCAAAGAGAAAGAGTGCATTGAAACAAGAATATGAGACTTCAACATAGACTGTGTTCTGGATGAGGAAACACATGTGAATATTATGACAGAAAGAACATGGGAAATTTTAGGAAATCCTGCTATGATTCCTTCATTAGGAGGAATATGATTATTTAGAGGAAAGCTAATAACCCTATGTGGAAGACTTCATGGATTATTTTAGGGGATAAATTTCACTCATGGGATATTTTCCATGGTTTGTCCCAAAAAAAGATTCTCTATTCTAAAAATGATTCGCCCAAATTCTATAGGATAATATTATTTTACCTCAAACATCATCAAAATTTTATACAAACTATATAAAATCCTTAGAAATTGGAATATTGTTACAAAAATATCGCCAAACATTTATAGTTGGCATATGAAGGATTAGTAAGATTTGGCAAGGTTTCTACATTTTAAAATAAATTTCCATCCTTAAAATCATCCTTGGAAGACTTACCTAGATATCTATGAGTGCTCATAGAACTTCGACAGAGGAAGAATTTGAGGTTATTAAATTTGTTGAGAACAATGCCCCATTTGATTTATTGCTAGGAAAACCCTGGATTGAGAAAGATCAGATCTGGAGAAAAGAAGAAGAAGTCCTAGAACATAAAAATAAATAATTAAAATATTTCATGACTAGGAGAATCACACACTTGATAGTAGAACAAGAGAACCAGTACAAGCTGCTAAAGACCAGGGATCTGAATGACGAAGCTGAAAGAACATAGAATGACTTGAAGAAGCTGTCCACACAGGAAAGGAGAGAACCTACCCTAGACAGAGAAGAAGTATTGACCTTGAAATCTACGAAAGACCATCAACAATGCGAAGTTACTATGCCAAGAGGAGATAAGAATTTGAATGGAAAGAGGAACCCATTAATGCAGATCACAGGGAAGAAGGATAGAAAGCTCAACAAGAAGAAGGAAAAGTTGGAGAAATTACAGGAAGGTCCAGAGAATACTTCGCAAAAGGAAGGTCCCCAAAATTTGAACTTCGCAAAAATATCAGAGAAACTCGGATTAGCACTTCGCCACCACAGAGTGATATAACCATTGGAGTCATTATGACCATTAGACCGACGATCCTGAACGGTTAGAACAATAGTTATGACCAAAAAGCTTGCCATCAGACTGTTGGGATCGTGTCATAATGGACATAACTGCATTGAAGAAGGCTTCTTGTCCATTGGAGAGATATGTTACCTTGTTGTCTACTTAGTTCGTCGACTGTTGCACCAAGAACACTTTCGTGAATTGTATCCGAGCCAAGAAAAGAACTCATTTCTACCGCGCTGTGTTTACTGAGATTTTGACACCTATTCTATTACATTAATCATCCATTCATTGACTCGAGTTATCCAATCAAGAGCATGCATGTTTGACGAACTCAGCACCATAGAGCAGTTAGTTGTATACGTTCTAATTGATCTGATGACCGAAAAAGTAATGTTGGTAGGAATTCAAGATTCATCGACGCGAGGTTTCCAAGCCTACCCATCGACTACTTGCATATCTGGACCATCCTAAGATGCAACCAAGAAAATAACCAAGCATTGAGATGACTTGGTGAATGCAAAGTTAATCCTGACTATATTGCCTAACTACATCTCGCCTCTGGCTGGTGCGGTGAGTCGTGATAGTGTCACAAGGGACTTTGATTACACTCTGGTTACCGTGTACCTCCCGAAGGGGATATGTGTAGTTCGACCACAGCTGGATAAGATCATGGCATTAAAATTTAGTGACTTCAACCTAGGGGATCAAAAGAACTACAACATGCTCGCTCCTCATAGGTATCTAACTAGGACGAAGGGGAAGAAGTCGATAATAATCCCCCAACCATGGACTATGGACATAGCGCAGTCCATTATCCTAAACATAATGAAGATACCGCATTTTGGAAGGCACTGGTAGGTTAACACATGCATTAAGATATTGATGTCGTGCTTCCATGACATATATCTATGGCTAGATAGATGCATCACCATCGATCCGGCGCTAATCCATAGGATCACTGAATTTAGCATGCAAGGACCCAACCCAAAAGACTTCTACCCAGGGAAGGCTGGAGACCGTGCCCTGGCACAGAGGATTAAAGATACTTATGGAGATGTAGAAAAGGGTACGCAAGGATACAAGGTAGCTTCCATACAAAATGGTGCAGTGCACCTGTCTTGCCTATTGATCGCAGAAAATCTAGTGAGAAGTAACAAACCCATGCAGGTCACAGGGTTTGTTGTTGACCTTGCTGGAAAATGCGTGGAAGGACTACAAATAAACTGGGGAAAGTACTTAGTCAACTAGTTAGAATTGGATTTCCTCGAAGCTCAGGATCAGGGCTATGAGTTCCATTTTAGCTGGCTGCTAATCCTCATCGCATTTACTACTTGGGAGATGCCAGAAGGTGTGACCTCCCCTGACATTGAGCCATTCAAGCCGCTCACTGTGAAGTTCACCATGTTCTAGTATTCGAGCGATATGGGGAAATAATGGCAATCGAACGTGGTATTCCATACCTACTATATCCAGTTAAAGAGGGCTATTGGGGCTATCCCCCATATGATGTCAAACACCCTGCACCAGTTCAGGCCCCTTATGAAGTTCCGCACAAATCGACACTTTATTTTTATCACTGCATGCACGAGAGTAAAGAATATATTCAATCATACTATAAGCTCACAAAGGAATACCTAGAAGAAATAACTAAGGAATGGCCTACAGAGCTCCTTATCCCTACTGACCCCACAGAGTTGTCTAACCCCGAACTAATCGATAGCCTGGAGGCCACTCGCGAAGAGCATGACACACCTGGAACTAGTAGAAGGAAAAAGACCGAAGAGTTCCAACAACTGAGCAATGCATCAGAAGAAACTGCTTCAGAATCACCTGGATGAGGAGCTGATGCCGAAGTAGATAAATAAGAGACCAATGGAAAATAATATCAACAGAAGCAACTAGAAGTAACACTGCCTAGGGATCCTGTTGATGAGGCTGATCCCTCCAAGGAAAGGAAGGTTTCCCCTAAGAAACCTACTTCCGAAAAGAATTCCAAAGCTACTAAGACTAAGCTACAGACTATACTCACGTTGGATGACTTCGACTTCATCATTGCAGTCATATCTGACACCTTGCAAGACCTCTTGTAGTACACTAAAGAAAAACGAGCAGCCATGTATGATAGAATTGAGACAGAACTTAGAGGGGTATATCAGGTTCTTCACTCTAGCCACGTAGTTTCCATTATGCCCCCACCATCAAAAGAACCAAAGTTGGGATATGAGACTACCCAACTCTGTAGAATAGCTGATGCAACCAAAGGTCGCCTTTGTCACGCACAAGAAGAAAAATAACAGGCCACAGTGGCCCTGAAGCCAGAATAGGAGGAAGTAGTAGAGCAACACCGATTTGTGCAATAGGGCAAGGATGACCTCCAAACAAAGTTTGAAGAGGAGAAAGCATAGATCCAACAAGAGAAAGAACAACTTCTCATGGAGCAGATTGGAGTAAAAGAAGCAGTTAGCAGAGAACTTCACTTTGTGACAGGGTTAGAGAAAAAAGTGGAAGAACCAGTGAAGTATCAAGTAGCACAGCTTGCTAAAGCCATCCATCAGCTTCAATAGAGAATAGTAGACCTAAAGCTACAAACAGTGCCAAGCACTCCGCAGGATGTGCGAGACCAAAGAGAAGCCACTTCCTGGAGCACAATTGAGAGAATCAAAGCATTATCTTTGGAATGTAAACAACTAAGTGATCACAACGCGCAGACTTATGAGCGACTTACTAAGGATCGTGAACCGAAGACACTGGAGTCACATCTCCAGAAAGAAAAGCATCAAGTAGAAATAATACAGGAACAACTGAATCTCCTGTCAACAGTTGAAAGAATGAAATGATCCAAGGAACAATGCAGTACTCAACAACAGGTCCACACCATACAGAGCAAAGTCATGGAAGTGACTCAGAGGCTCCAACCAGTCCAGGATGAAGCTTTCCAACTGTTTGAGGATATTGAAGGTCGAGAAGCAGAGCTGGAACAAGTAGTCACTGCAGTCGAACAATGCTTAGAGGGACCTGTCACGAAAGCCGTTATCCAAGATTTCACCGAGCAGGAGGCCTTGGCGTAACAACAGGTCAAAGCAGCTCGAGCCAAGATCGAGGGTTTTTAGGTAGAGCTACCCAGACCAGAGTGACTCAGGATGCGTTACAAGTGAGTTTTGGGGGACTGTTGGCCCTTGATCAAGTTTTGAGGATCCTTGGTCATGTTTGAACTATTTTGGGACTTCGATAGGCTGTCGAAGGTGGAGTGCAAGTTGAAGGGGAGATCGCAGGATATCGACCCCTTTTTAGGGCACTTTTTGGTTTTGGGATTATGTAACAGGTATGGGGATGTCAGCCCGTGGGTTTACCCATGTTTTGGCCCTTTTGTAATGTATAAATAGATGTCTAGGCAATGTAAGAAAGAGACTGGGGCCTAGAAGAGCCAAGTTGTAAGTTGTGCTAAGTGTAGTGATGGTTGTAAATTCTTTATGCATACTGTGTGAGGTTTGCAAGGCTAAGTGCAAGTGACTGTAAGAGACTATGTAAAGGCTTTGTGAATATGTGATGTACCCTAGCTCGGAGAAGGAGGATCTGATGAGGTGCACACAGATCTCCTGTCTTCTGCGGAGTAGGATTTTGATGCTATGTGCCTGTAAGAAGCTTAACCGAAGATAATAAAGAAGAGAAGAGTTGGTGAATGTATCCCCAAGCCGGGGGTGAACCACATATATCTTGTGTTGTGGTTTCTTTGTGCATTATGGTTGTTATATTGTTTATATGATTCATTCTTAGTGTAATGATGAATGCTTAGATGAATATGATATCTTAGTTCCTAATGATGTGAATAAGATGCTAGATCTGATCTTTGTTGATATGCTTAGTGCTTGAATATATTAGATCTAGATGAATACTGTGATTCTCTATTACTAGGGTTTATCTACTTTGTAAACAAAGGCTAAATACTAATGAACTATAACTACTTGGTGCTCTATTAAGGTTTTATAATCACAGATCTGTGTCCCAGGTAAGGTTGCTGACACTGGAGTCCTGCAACCACCCCTTCCTCTACCTCAGGTGGGACTTCATCTGCTTCACAGGTGTTGACGAAAGGGACGGTAGTTAGGGTTTTGTTGGTGCGTTTTTGAAGTGTTGAACCCTTGTTTTTCCCATGTTCCAACAATGGGCCAATTGTGAGATACGGAAAAGAAGAGAAAGAATTCAACTTTGAGAGAAAAATTACTTTGGAGAAATTATTTACTTCATATTGAGTCTGCATCCCTTTGTCCTTTAATTCTAAACAAAGTGTTCAAGCCCCAATCTCTTCCCTTATTGATTGTGAACCTCATTGTTTCTCTTTTATGATCTTGCCTTTGGTGGAGGCCCAGCTAGAAGGAACTTAGTTTCTTAGTTCTGAATTGTGCCAACATGAAAGTTTGTAACATTTTCACTTCTACTGATCATATATTAATAGAATTACTCTTTTCCCATCCAATTGATATCTTGCAACTATTTGAATTATTATTCCACAGGCGTATTTGTCATGTTTATTAATGGATTATGCTATTGAATGTGCTATCATCATATATTATCACCATATGCTTACTTTGCTTGGTTGTTGAGGAATAGTTGTAGGTATATTTCTTTGAGTCAAGTGCTCAACGGTGGACTTCATCGAACGTCTGGACGAGGTAGGATTTTTATCTTGTCTTTCTAGCATATTTTTTTATATAGCATACTTGAGAATAGAGTTGATTTCTGAAGTCATGTCCAACTGTTGTGGTTTACCCATAGACATAGAGAGATTTTCCTCGTAACAGGACACAATGTCGACATAGCATACCAATGAGGATTTTTTACTCTTTTGAGGTTGGCCTCGAATCAAATTATGATCATACTGATTTTGAGCAGCATGACATGTCCGATCAGGGTGATACAGACATTGGATTTCCACATGATGTTGAAGATGAACCTAGTGTAGATTGCGAGGAAGATTATCCTAGATAAACATAGGTGCACAGAACATGATCACTATATGTCACCTTTCTGGTGGCTGATGACTGTGTTCCAATAAAGATACAAAAGATTGCAGGTATTTATTAATTAGTTTATTGATTTTTATCATGTAATATAAAAGCACATATGTTGAAATTATTTTAAATTAATGATCATAATTCTTTTGTAGGAAATAATGTATTCTATAGGAACTTGAAGGAAAATGCATTGGAATTTTTTGGCCCCACCATTCTCCCAAGGTGGAATGGACAAGATAGAAATTTGAAATATGAATTGATAAGTCATATGGTAAACTTGTTTGGAAATACATTCAACAAAAAAGTGGTCACCCATTTATATGTTGAGAGTTTGAAATATACCAAATCCCAGTATCGACAAATATTGGAAGAAAAAATCAAGAATGATCACCCTCCCATGGTTTGGGAGAAAGAGTGGAAGGAACTCATAGAGATTGAAAAGGATAATTTTCTAAAAGGATAAGGAAAAGAACCATGACCTGTTAAATCAAGGTATGACACATATCATAATTTTAGTGAAATATCCTCAATTTGTTTTTTTTGTTTTTTTAAATAACAATTGCGACATCTAACATATTTCAAAATTTTCATAGGCTGCCCGACACCTCCAAAGAAACAAAGGCTAGAATGGAAAAACATGAGAAACATAAAATGGGCTAGGGTGGCTACATAAAACTAAGAGCACGAATCGTAAGAATTAAATGAATAATTTTGGCGAATATTTATTTAACAGTAGAAAACAAATAATTGTTTTATTACAAGCAATTTTAATGATGTTATGCATTACGGGGAAATACCTTAAAATCCCTTTCCATCGAGGAAGACATAAATATTGGTTTTGAGTTTGGTTTTTAAAGTGTGGTTGAGAATCGAAAAATCTTGGGGTAGACACCAATCTCCCCAATTATGCAAATGCAGGTAAATAAAATCAATAAGGCCATCATTTTAGTATACTTGTAAACTATATGAACATGATTGATTATATCATCAATAACTAAATTTTTATGTTTGTTTTAAGAAGGAGATAAACCAAATCAGTGAGGGTAGTGGTACTCATGAACATCTACCAATTGATAGTGGGGAAGGCCTATCGCATGGTATTGGGGAGAAGACTAGTCATTCGAGTATGTATGCTTTAGAAATAGAAGTATGTATTATTATTATAGATATTTATTTGATGACGTGTACTTATAAAGTTTCTTCTTTCACTGGAAGAGCATGTAGCTCCTGAGGGTGAAATGTAAGAGGAACAAGCGACCCAAGAAATGAACACACCAGTTGTCAAGGCTAGACAGAAAGGTAAAGAGAAATATTGTAATTTTATTCGAAGTAATGAAGTAGTTCTTTCAATAATAATTTAGCATATCAATATGATCGTTTTCGTTGTTGCAGTTGACTCCCACTTGCAGCTTCCTCCACGCCCTACTCATCGACATACCAAAAGTATGGTACGTGAGGGAATGGAAACAAAATCAAAACAACTAGGACAAGGCACAAGAAATACATTGACAAATGAGGATGATGATATCCCACTCGTGGGTTTATTTAAAAAAAATAAATAAATAAAAAATTGATTGTTTAAATTTATGACTTGTATTTTGATGACTATCATTATTAATATGAATGGATGTTTATATGAATTTCCTCCTTATGCATGAATTTTTATATGTTTATATGTCTTTATGACTTTCCTACTTATGCATGAATGT
>JASDQU010880196.1:93005-105284 GCA_032191745.1 Picea mariana
GGCCATATGAGCTTCCACCTTCATGTGGTTGGCCTTATTTAGTAGAGAATATCCTATTCTCCAAACAAAGAGAAGCTCATTAAGGTATTCCACTTTAGTATTTCTAGAGTCTTTTACATGTTTAAATGCATGTTTTTTTGCTTATATATTATTTACTCATATAAAAGTTTTGTCTTTGATAATATCCGTAGGTCTTGGCAATGAAAATGCAACTCATGCACAACTCTTATCAAGGTGTATGGGCAGATGGACCTCACAAAAGTACATTAATAAGGTAAATGTTTTGACATGTTTTTTATAGTCTAGTTAGCCCATTGGTTTTATTCGATTAGTAATCAATAATTGGGTGCCTAATTTACTGTTGCATGTTTTTTATAGTCTTTTACAGTTGCATGTTTTTTATAGTCTTATAAATTATATCATTTGGTGTTTTATAGTATTAGTTGGAATCTTATTTCGGGATGACTCCTGGTTATAAATTTAATTGACATATGATAGATGTATGACTTGATTAATGTATATATCCTTGATGGTTGATGATGGCATTCTATAATCAACACCCCTTCATGCTTACCTCCACTAATAATCGAGTATGATGAACCTATGTGATTCACCCTTATTTTTCCTATTATTTCGTGATTCACCCTCATATGATGCATACATGTGTGGATTCCCTATTAAAGATATATTTAATGATATGTATGCACCTATGTTGGACACCTTGCCATTGATTGCTTTCATATTATTATTGAATATGTATATATGTGGTAGATACCTTTCTATGATCATGATTACTGATATGATTACATATATTGTTATTATTATTTCTATGATTAGATACCTTGCTATGATTATTTCTATGATTATAAATCTTGTTATGATTAAGTGTTTTGATTGGAAATGACCAATGGTCCTTTATTGAATGATATCCTGCCTCTTTATTGACTGATATGCAACCTCTCTATAAATTGGTATACTGCCTCTCTATTAACTGATATACCAACAATTTCATGGAGAAACTTATCACTATCTTTGCTAGACACCTAAGTTTCCTCTCCTCTGTCAACCTTACGTTGCATAACAACTGTATTGGAATGAGGTTCGAAATATATATATAGGTGCATTGAAGGAGGAAGAGAGAGCTCGAAACAGTAACTTGATTGCATGTGTAATCCAACTCCAGCTAACACTTCAACTCAAAATTTAGAACTAGATATGTGACTCAAATTAGAACTGAACTTAACTCGGTTTGAATTTAGAATTGGACACGAGAATCAAATTAGAACTTTGAATTGAGACTCAAGTTAGCATTACAATTCTCCCTTGTACTTGGCAATGCATGAAATGCCAAATCACCATGCAACTCGACCTATGAATGGACATGCATGCATTCCATATCATCATGCATGCATGCCATGCATGCAACTTGTCATGAATGCATGCCACTTGTCATGAATGCAACTTTAATTTTACAACTTGACCTTTTACAAGTTGAGTTTAACAATTCATTCAACTTGACTCTTAACTTGACCTTTTACAACTTGAGTTTAACAACTCATTCAACTTGATTTGCAACTTGGAAATTCAAATTTCACTTCATGGTGGACAATGTTATGCGTTCCAATGCACTAGATAAATACATTTACATCATATGAAATATAAGGAATATTGTTTGTTTCTAGCTCATAGGAATTTTATGTTCAACCTAATTTTTTCTAGATGCCTTGACATTTGCTCATGGCTCACAAGGCTTGACTAGTCTCATAGAGGTTGTACGTTCCCCCTGAATTTTTCACTAGTATGTCTATGCTCACAGAGGTTGTACGTCCCCCCTGACTTTTTCACTAGACTGTCTATGCTCACAGAGGTTGTACGTTCCCCCTGAATTTTGCATTAGACTTACATCTTGACAGTTATCTTTGCCTTAGCTAGACTCACAAGATCATATAAAATCCCGTTCATCCTAACTTTTGGTTTGGCTCATAGAGGTTGTACTCCCCCCCCCTATATTTTTTCAATACCTCACAAGACTTGTTGATTCTCCAAATCTCCCTGGCTAGCAATTTTTATTTTTTTTAAACATACAGTCCTCGTCTATATATTGACAAATCATTGTGGAAAATATAGCATTCTCATGGAAAAAAAATATTTTCATTTGTGTTTTTCCACAGACATTAGTCTATCTAGTGATGAACCATCGTGGAAAATATAGCATTCTCATGGAAACAAAAAACTTTTCATTTGTGTTTTTCCATGAACATTCGTCCATATACCAACTAAAAATCATGGAAACAAAAATTTTCTATTTGTGGTTTTCCATGAACATTCATCTATATAGTGACGGAAAATCATGGAAAATATAACATTCTTGTTGTAACAAAAAATTTCCGTTTGTGTTTTTCCATGAACATTCATCTATATAGCGACGAAAAATCGTGGAAAATATAGCATTCTCATGGAAACAAAAACTTTTCATTTGTTTTTTTCCATGATTTTTCGTCTATATAGTGATGGAAAATCATGGCAAATATAGCATTCTCGTGGAAACAAAAAGTTTTCAATTGTTTTTTTCCATGATTTTTCATCTATATAGTGACAAAATATCATGGAAAATATAACATTCTCATGGCTACAAAAGAAGATGTTTTTCGCTATATAGACAGAGTTTTGTTGCTATATAGACAAATGTTTGTAGAAAAAATAAACCTGGAAGAAATGCTTACCAAAGAAATGACACGTGACAACCAGATTTTGTGGATATTTCCACGATGAGTTCAAGGTCATATATAGAGCGACAAAAAAAGATCCAAAAAAAATAAGACCCACTTTCATGGCAAGTTCAATGAAAAATTATCGTAATAGCAAAAAAAAAGAATGGAAAATTTGATCATATTTTTTGTCTCCCTCTCGCTCCCTCTCACACTCTCTCTCTAGCCCCACTCTATGTATTTCTCTGTCCCCCTATTAAACTCTCACACACACTCTCTCTACTCCCCTCCTCCCCCTCTCTCTCCCCCTCCCTCCCACTATCTCTCCTCTCTCTCTCTCTCTCCTACATATACCCCTATCTCTCTAATCCCCTCTCTGTCTTTCTCTTTCTCTCTCTCCCTCTCACACTCTCACACACTCTTTCACACTCTCTCTCTACCCTCCCTCTTTCTCTTCCTCTCTCTCCCTCTCACTCTCTCACACACACTCTCTCTCTACCTCCTCTTAGGATATTTACACACTTAGGAGTTAGTTAAGATCAACTTGGTCTAATGTGTCATTAGGTAAAAGTGTGTTTTTTTAGTGTGCATTTGCAGTTAGGAAATATGACAGTCACAATATGTTCCCGATATAGAGTGATATGAAATTTCATATTCTCCCGGATCTTAATGAATACATTGATATGTGGATTAACGACCAATTGTTCCATTATCTCTATTTAAATAGCATGGAGATTCATTTTCTGATGATCGATTGTGAGAAAATCTCTTGTAAATATCTTTGTAATCTTTTTCTTTTGCATTAATAATTTTCTCTAAGTGGCCACGTTGGTTGGTGTCGTGCATGTTTCCACATATCGATTTTACCACGTAAAAACCTCAGTGTGTTCATATTTTATATATTTGTGTGAGTGATTGTTGAAGGTGTTCATCCTATTTTGGAATAATTGTGTTTTCAAACATGGTATCATAGCACATTTGACGATTTGCTCCCATTGTAGATCGATATCTTGAAGCAATGTCTCCTCATTTCTAGTTTCTACCATTTATGTACATTGTTGAGTTGAGAGGACTATTCCATTTTGTTCGGAGTGATCGTTTCAGTCAAGAATGTTTTTCGTTTCTGTCGAAAATGTTTCCATTTTCCCAAGATATGCCCATTTCAATCATATATGGAGGTATAAAGCCTGAATACGCCCTTTTAAATTTTTTTTACAGAGTCAATATTTCGGTTTTATGTTGATTTTCTATTTTTTAATGTTTGGCTTCCTACTCTTTTGGATCTGCATATGCTCTTTTCCCCACACCCTGTGCGACATAGAAAAATAAGAAACATACCGGAAATGGTTTTCCTTTCTATATATGCTCTTTATCGTGCACTCTATGTTATCTCGGTAAATCATAAATTCAGGGAAAATTTGCATTTTTCGAGGAAGATAACCGAGATCTAACTATTCTTTCCATTGAGAAGTGAATTTTTTTTCTAGTGTGAGAAGATTGTTTTTATGAGTACACTCTCCAATTCCTTCTTCAACAAAAAAAACAACAACAATCCTCCCTCTAAACAATATAACATGTTTTTCAATTGCTCACTTGGTTAAAGGTTACTTTACTTAGTAAGAGGTTTTGAGTTAAAGTCTCTTTTTTTGTTTTTTGTAAAAGTGATTCTCACTTGTTCTATAAAAGTGAGGAACTTCATACGTAACTTATAGGAACAATTAGGAGGAATATCACCACATCAACAAACTTCTACTTAACACATGGCTCTTTGGTTACCATTTATTCCTTTTTTTCAAAAGGGCATAGCTTCCACATCCGAAGTTCTTTTTCAGTGTCATTTTTTTTAAACAACCTAATTTTTTGAGATATTTCCATCCAGACCATCAATTTCACTTTTCAAATCCATATTTTCAATATATTTAATATGTCTTCTTACAGTGATCTTTTGATTACCAACACCAACTACTTCCAATGGAAATGCCATATGGAGGATATATTAAGAAGCAAAGTAATATACCAAGTTACCTTGGGAAAACAACAATAACCCACTAATGATGAAAATTATGCCAAATGGATTAATACAAATTATGAAGCTCATGGAGTAATCATAATGTCTATATCTCTTGATTTAAGGTTTTACCTTCTATTGGAGTTACTTCACACACACCTAGGATTTATTTTTCCTAAGGTTTTTCCTATGTTTATTAGTCTTTATCCAGTCACCTAAAATTTAGGGAGAATATTCCTCTAGGAGAATATTCTCTTCAGTTTTCACTTCGGTTTGACTAGTTGAGTGGAGTCTAGATGTTGCATTGGTTTTGTCACCATGAAACATTAGGATGATCAACAAATAATGCATATTAGCCTTGTTATCATTACCAGACTAGCACATTACCCATGATTCCCTGACATCCTCCTCACTTCACTTTGTTTTAGTCAGTTAACTGAAGATTGGTAGACTAGTTAACTCAGCTAGGTGGCAGTTCACTCCCTCAACTGCCAGAGACACTAGACTTGGTGGAATTTCACTCCTGTAACTATTGGTGTGTGTCCAGATCACTCTAGAATACCACTATGGTGCATTGGTTGAGTTATATAGAGTATATCATGTGTAAATTATTCATTATTCATTACGGTTAATGAGAATTATTTCATTCTTTCTCTCTTGCTTATTCTTTCTCAATTTCTCTCTGCAAATGTGTGTGGTATTTTCTAGCTACAACTATTCTGTGTAGGTTCAAAAAATTTATATGGTATTAGATGGACTACTAAGAAAAAGCTACACCAAATTATTTTTGTAGGTACCAAAGATTGAAGATAGAGGAAAAATGGAATTCCCAAAATAATTCATTCTTACACCTTATAATTACTTTGCATGGAATAATGCATATTCAAGCTAGAGGATTGTACAGGTTAACCTTGAATATATAGACATAATCAACATCATCCATAGAAAAATCCAAGTATCTAAATTGAATGGATGAAGCATTTAGAACAATTTGCAGTCTCATTTCTCCTGATCTCCATTTTCACATATCTTCTTGTAAAACTCTCAATGAATCCTAGACCACCTTGGAAGGGCTCTTTGTAAAACATTATGAGATGAGGGGACACATTCTCGAGGTTTATTTTCGCACATTGGATCCAAAAAGCTTCGACAATATCCAAGATTTCTTTACAAAATATAAGGATTTACTGTCGCAAAGCAAAGCTTGCGGGGTTGATAAATCTAAGGAGGAGAAACACATGGTTCTCACCATTCTCTCCAAATCTGGTCCTAAATTCTCTTTGTTTATATCCACATTCCATTCAGTCCAATTCCCCTCTGGAGCCACCTGAAAGATGCCTTCTCTTGCGGAATTTATTACACAAGAGCAAACCAAGCTCATCAACATGGGAAAAATCAAAGGCTCAAAGGTGCATGAACTTACTATGCAATATGGCATTCATAAATATCATAAATATAAATATAAATATAAAATGAAATCTCATGCAAATCCGAAAAAGGAAGGGTAGTCAAAACCCTTCACCGATGCCTTCGAATTCAAAGGTGGAAAGGGAAGAAAAGGGGAGAAATGCACATACTTCCATAAAAGATTCCATCCAAAATCTGCATGCATGTAGAAACAAATAGATCTAATGACTCAAATAATTTAGAAAAATAACCTTGGATATTGCATCCCCAAGGGTGCTAAGAAGAAGAAGCTAGGATATCAGAATCCCAAGAAAGGAAATTCTAGCTAGTATGCCTTGATTGTCATCAACTCCTCTCTTGATGATTGGATCATAGATTTAGGAGCATCACATCACATGCTTGCCAAAAAAGTAGTCTATTCTTCATTGGATGCATGCAAAGGTCCTCCTATTATGATGGGGGATAACTCTCCAGTCGAGGTCATCGGCAAAGGAAGGATTGAACTCACCAACGAAAGATTTGAGAATGTGTTGCATGTTCCCAAACTTTTCGTCAATATTCTTTCCATGTATCAAATGATGAATTTCAGCATCAGAAAGAATTTCATATTAACAGATAATGCAGTGGACATATATGACATGCAAACCAATTCAAGGGTTTCTACCAGTGAGGTAAATCATCAATCTAGATTGTATAGATTTTCTGAATTTATTGAACCATATTCTGCTTTACTACTCACCCATGATGATGAAAGTAGTAGGATATGGAATGAAAGGTTCAGGTATTTGAATTTCATATATATGTAAGAACTTATCAAGAAAATATTGGTTTATGGTCTACCATACATCCATTTCTCCAAAGGAATCTGTGAGGGATATGTTAGTGGAAAACACCCTCGAGAGAAATTCTACAAAGGAAAGACTCAAAGAGCTTCCTCTCCTTTAGATCTGATCCATAGATACCTCATGTTTCCTTTTCCTCATCCATCAATTAGAAAAGTGAGGTTTGTTCTCATTTTTTTTTTATTACTTCTCATATTTCACATGGATTTACTTTCTCAGGAAAAAATATGAGGTCTTTCAATACCTCAAGAATTTCAAAGCTCTTGTTGAGGCATAGCCTAGAAAGAAAATCAAAATCCTCCGAACTGATAATGGTGGCGAGTATTTCAATCATGAGATTCATAATATTTTTCATGAGGTAGGGATTCAGTTTCAACACACAGTTCCCTATACTCCACAGAAAAATGGAGTTGTTGAGTGGAAAAATAGATCTCTAAAAGTCATGACATATTGCATGCTACATGCAAAATTACTACCACAAATACTATGCGCTAAAGCACATAATTGTTAAATGTACATCCAAAAACAATATCCCCATATATCTTTCAAGGATAAGATTCCCTACGAGGCTTGGAGTGGCCTCAAACTAGAAGTGACCCACTTTCATATTTTTGGTTCACATGCATGGGCCCAGATTCCCTCTGAAAAGAGGAAGTCACTTGATCCAGAGAGAAGAAAGTGTATCTTTGTTGGATACCTCGAAGGTGTGAAGGGATACAAACTTATTGATATTTCCTCGAAGAGGCTCATCATTGAGAGAAGTGTCCAATTCGAGAAAAGTCTCTTGCATGTACCTCAACAACTACATGCAGACACCTTCATTCATCCACCTTTGCGAGATGATGAGAATTCACATGCCGAATCTTATTCAGACAAGATTTTTTATTCAGAGGATTCAGATGATCCAGATACAGAGTTAGTACAGTCAGATATAGATTCAGTGTATCCATATGCAGATGCAAACCTAGAGCATAGGATCAAGTGGGCCCAAACTACTCTTCAGGATGTAGGGGATATTGTTGGTGATACAATCGATATTTGGAGGACTTGCTAGCCAAAAAAACCCCATTTTAACTACACCATGGTTTAAGATGTATACAGAGAGAATAACCTTCTAAAATTTAAATGATTATCTATTCTACCCCAGTTATACGAAAACTAATGTAAAGAAATAAATAAGAGAAGATATTGGGTAACTATACCTTTAACCTTTGATCCCATGTCTAGTGATTATCTCCTCAAGCTTAGTAGCTCCAATGACTGCACGTCTCCTCCTAAGGATTACCTTCATCCAAATATAGGAAAACAAGGACTATGAGCATGCTATTCTATTCATGAGTTAGGGTTATATATTAAATTCCAATTATAAATCACGAAAATACTCAAAACATCATCATTTGGGACAGGAAAATGTGATTCTTTTATTCATCATACAAAGGTTACAACTTAAAATTTATGTTGGCCACCATTCCAGAAACCTTTTATGGGATCCTCTTTACCATGCTACAAGTGCGCCTTGAATGGAATTATTCTCTCAACCTTATGATCACGTCAATCAAAGGGAATGGGTTGAATGGAGGAAGAAGGGGCTGATGAGAGAATGTTGAGGCAATATCTCACAAAAGGCAGCAAAATCTTGGGCAAGGAGGGGAAGTGGAATTGTGCATAATTTCACTATTCTTATGCTTGGATGTGAAATGAGACCCCAATAAATCCTTTTATATGACAAAAGGATGGTTATTCAATTGGGTGATGGGCTATAGAAGGTCGATTAGTTGGGAAACTTCCAATAGCCCATGAATTTCAATGATTTCCTTGCAACTTTTTAATTTTTGCAACTTTTACAAGCATACACAGGATGTAATTGTGCAGCAAGCGTATGTATGCAAGATGTAGTGGTGAAACAAGCATATGTACACAGGCTGTAATGGTGCAGGGCACATACGTCTTCTAAAAAATGGTTTTTTAAGAAGAGCTTCTCAATAATTCTTTGGAAAAAGATGCAAGTATGAGGGACAAGGCCATGTATGCATGAGTAGGGAATTTTAGGTATATAACAAATGCCCCCTAATGTGTTAGGTCAAAGGATAAAATGATGGCCGAAATACATTACAAATCTTCACCAATGTACAAAATCAAGTGAGACCAGAGTTTGGGGGGTGCCATCTGCAAAACAACCATTGTCTCTCTGAGGTGGGCATACCCATGCCGGTGATGAAGCAAATAATGGTTTCCTATCAAATATATTATAGATACATGTCATATAACTATATAAATGGTAGCTGCAAGCAATACACAATGGATCTACATCTCAAAATCAGTCGAAGATATATAATTATAGTATCTATCCTCAAGAAGCTAGTGACACCTGATGGCTGGAGATGAGGTATTAATAGATCGAGCAACAAATTGAAGATCTTCAAAACACAGGTAGGAGTACAACAGGAGTGTATAACTCACTACCTTGAGGTCTTCGATGACTCATTGGGGAAAGACATGAGGATCTCGATGATCAGGCATAAAATTTGATCGATTTTGAATCGAGACTTGAATGGAGTCTCGAGATGGATGAATCATGAAGTCAAGAGAAAAAATGCAAAAAGGCCGACTCAGGTTGAGTGGAACTTCCCTTGGACAAAAGCACGAAAGATAATCATAATCAAGTAGCATGACATTGACATAATTTGAGGATGCAGGAGGCAATGAAAACTCTCCATGTGTTTCAAAGAGTAACCAAATGTAGGAGGACATAGCTCTATGTAGTGAGAAAAAAATCCTAAGGTCATACTAGATCGCAATGCTTGACGAACAAGCAAAAGGATGTGCTATGTCCAAGGTAGTCTCTCAGTGTTTTTGAAAAAGGAATACATATTTCCGATCCCCTCTTTTTGGAATATTTGATTTTTTTGTCTTTTTCAATTTTTTAAGAGCTTGAAAAAGAACAAAAGAATGCTACGTTACAAAGGAGGAATCAGTGTCGCAAGCAAGCATACTAGTTCCAACTGCAAGGAAGATACTAATTCTTAGAGAAAGGAGACATGTGCAGGAAAAGGACACTCAGGGAAAATCCCTCCATGGGTCAAGGTGTCAGGTCACAAAGGAAAGAAGTTCTAGAAGTCTTGCATATAAGGCATGATTCAAAGGTTCAGTTGAGAAAAACATGGAGCTAGCATTAGGCCAAAGACACAGAGATGCAAATGCGATTAAACAAGACACAGTGAGATCCCTTCCATGTAATTCTAACAAGCCCAGAGAAGGTAAGATCAATAGTTTTTTCATGTTTAGAGAGTCTGAAAAAATGAAAACAAGAATCCATAGAGTACCTTTTTTGGAGATAGTTGAGTCGGTTCGAAAAAGGGTTAAACTTGCACTGAAAATACGTCTATTCAAAACCATTTTAATGAGTGTGAAAAAGACAAGATCACTCGTCAACATTTCCAATTTTAAGGAGTTTGAAAAGAGGTTAACTATGGACTCACAAATGTTTTTTGAGTTTATTCTCCTTAGCCTGAAAACATATAAAATTTACTGAGGAGAACTCTCCCGTCGTGATGAATCTCCCGAGGCATACCTTTTTCTGCGATAATCTACAAGCTGGAAAAAGGGTTAAACTCATGCCAGCAAATGCTCTTCTGGACCAATTTAATGAATGTGAAGGAACAAGGTCACTCGACGATATTTTCCATTTTAGGGAGTCTGAAAAGAGATTAACTATGGATTCCATGGGGGTTCCTTTTTCACAAGTAATCTCCAAGGCCCAAAAAAGGTGATAAACCAAAACCAAGGAGAATGTTCCTTTTTCAAATATTTAGTTCCTCAAGCCCGAAAAAGGGTTAAAATTACGCCTGCAAATACTCTTCTAGTGAACCGAATTCCTAGAGCATACATTTATTCGTGAAATTATCCATCCATACCGAAAAATGGGTAAACTACCACTAAAAAGATGTACCTTCAAATATGAGTTTGGCGAGTGTGAAGGGCAACAAGATCGCTTGACAATATTTTCATTTTTAGAGAGTTTGAAAAGGGCTTAAAGAAGACTCCAGGGGGGTAATTTTCTTATTTAAACTAGAAAAAATTGAAAATAAGAAAGAAAGTCTCATCGGATGTTGCTTTCAAATTTTAAAGCAAGCTTGAAAGACAACAAAGTGTGCTCATTTGGGAGTCTTGAGGGTAAGGCCAAGAATGATGGTGCATCAAACGAATGACGCTTAATATCATAATCATGACAGGACTAACAAGGACTCACGAGCCTAGAGTCATTACTGATAGTATGGATACCAAAATGCATGAATGATCTACCAAGGGCATCCATGTACAGGTAGGCTCTACCACCTGATTACGACACTTCTAGAGTAGCAATGAAGGTTCTATGTCGCACTTCGGTGGGGTCGATTCTATACAAAAGAGGAAAATACAATGAGATGCATAAAGTGGAGACAAAATCCTAACTTGTATGCAAAAAGTTGGAAAAAATGACTTTTACCAAAGGATATTAAAAAGTGACCCATCCCCAAAAAACATTACCAAACCAAAAGAAAAAGAGTACTAGAACGTCCAATAAGAAACTTAGAAAGTGGAATCAAGTGATTACCAAGACAAGAAAAATGACAAAGGGGGTCAAAAAGTGGAAAAAGGGCCAAACAAATCTATAAATAGAAGCTGAAAGATCATTTTTACCATTGTAATTAGAAAATTAACAAAAAGGAGAAAAAACCCCTTTCCTAAAAGAGTTGATTCTGGGAGCTTCAGTGAACGAACGAACTTATACTTGGACTTAAATAACTACAAAATAATATGTAATACACCCACTATGAAATAATAAAATTTTCTCTTTTCCTCAAGGGACAGAATCCCCGAAGTCCTACGGGGGTCTAGCGCAGGCTAGTTCTTCCCTGTTCACCTCCCTGTGATCGTGGGTTAGAACCATAGGCCAAACAAACCAGGCACCTTTCCGTGTTTCACGGCATCGATACAAGTGAGTCCAATATTAAAGGTAGAATGGTGAGGGGGCTCCAGAATGAAACCCTGGCCATAGATTCGGGCGCGCAGATTCTAGCCGTCCAGATCTACCCACCACTTAACGAAAAAGAACTAGGTCCCTTTCTTTAGTCCCTATCTTGATAGGACCACATACATGCCTAAATGCAAGTGCCTTTCACAACTCGTGACCTCGCAAGTCGTGAGTCGAAGACCCTCGAATTTTCTTCACCAATCGCCAATACCTGAGATTCTGATATGGTATGGCCCCTCCTTATTAGCGCTCTCCACATGTGACCACTGGTTGGGGCTAACTACTAGCCTTGCTCGCAAC
>JASDQU010880196.1:112843-141423 GCA_032191745.1 Picea mariana
GAGGGCAAGAAGGACAGAGAAGAGAACCTGTGAAGAATCCCCATGTACAGATATTGAATTAATAAGAAGGCTTTGATTCAATTTCATGGATGTGATTATTTGCTGTGTGTTGTTGATGTTATGTTGTTGCATATTTGCTTCTTGTTATGCTTTTGTTTTATATGCTATGTATATGATTTCATGGTAGGTTTGAAATCTGGGTGAGGGACGAGAATAAGTCCAAATTGTTTCTCTGTTCGAGCCAGGAGATTCCTGCATAGAGTGCAGTTGAATTCCTCCGCATAGAGTGCGTTGAGGAGGCTCTATAGTTAAGCTCTTATTCTTCTTTGTTCAGAGTTTTGTTGGGCATTCGAACCGTGCAGGAGAGGTGCAGGGTAGATTTTAAGTCTCAGAGACAAGTCTGAGAGAAGGAAGAATGGACTGCGGTTGGTAGGATTGCACAGGGTCTAGACGAATTCAACACTTTGAGAGCTGTTTGAAGTTGAGCACAGGGAGCGTGGGTGAGAAGTATTTGAAGGAGTTGGAGGACTTAAGCTCAGGAGGCATATTTGCGTTGAGAACACAGTGGAACAGGTTCCGGAAGGATTCGACTTGAGAGAAGCTTTGAGGTGGGAGAAATCCTCAAGGAGGAGAATCAACGGACGGGATCCACAGGAGGAATCACGAAATCCCACTAGCCATTCGATCGCGGAGAAGCGGTGCAGGAGTTAACACCTTGGTGCAAAAAGGACTAAAAGGCCATCGCATATCGAGATTCAGCGTTTGGCGAGGGAAGGGTTTTATACTCGTCGAAATCGCGAGTCGCGATTTCTTGAATCTATCAGGGCCATCGATTGTGACAAGGATAGGTGGCACAAGATCCCGAGAAGTCGGAGAATCGGGATTGGGCGTTCGGAGTTTCGAAGCCAAGGAACACTTGCATCGTGGATTCGCGATCCATGAAATCCCGATGTGATGTGGCAGCATGGGGTCCTGGAGGAAAGTGGAGGACAGGTGGCGCTGTAGCGGAGAATCAACACCTCGGCACTCGGGGTTTTAAAATACAGAGTGTTGACATCGCAAAGGGCGATATCTCGATAGTGAAATCCCCGATACATGAGAGCATTGACTATTGACTATTGAGGGTCGGGGTTTGGAGCTGTATGTGACCCGTTCCCACGTGAACCGCGAATTCCCGAATCGCGATTTCCCGAATTCCGAAGGGGAGATCGCCGAAGGAGTTTACTGTGGGTAGCTCCCGAGGGGAGTTGGAAGATCTTTGACTCTTCAGGCCGTGGTTGAAGAAGGTCCTGGTGAGAGTGACTACTCGCTGAGGGGCAGGTTGCGATCATTTTGGAAGTGACTACCATGGTTAGTGACAATATCCTTCGGGATGTCGATCCTTGCTACTATTTGATTAAAAATGAAAAGAGTTGATGTTTCGTAGTCAATGTTGAATGTTGGCATAGCTTCGACTGACTTTCTGAAGTATTCTACTGCTACAATGATGTGACGATGCCCCCTGGCTGAGGTCGTGTGACATGTACTGAAATCAATCCTCCACTTGGTGAAAGGACCAAAAAAAATGACAAGAAACATAGGAGCAAGATGTTCCCGCATCTTTTGACAGAAGATCTGACACGGGTGGAAATTCTTAACCACCTCAATACAGTCCTTGATCAACAAGGGATAGAAGTAACCTTCATGTAGAATATTTTGGGTTGTTTCCAACCCATACAAATGACCACCACATTCTCAAGTGTGAAAATAATTTAAAATGAGCTTTGCTTCTTCATGGATAAGACATCGACAAAGAATTAAATCCACACCTCGATGATACAAAGTGTCATCGAGTATAAGATAATTTTTTTCCTGATGGCGAATTCGTCGACGCTCATCATGGGAAGTAGAAGCGGGGCACTTGAAAGTATGGAGATAAACTAATATATCTCCATACCAGAGGTCTGAAGATGCAATTAGAAAAACATCTCCTTTGATAGGCTATTCTTCGGGCGTGATATCACTAGACTCGACCGTAAGTTACGAAATGAGTTCGGAAAAGACCAATGAATTTATGGATTTCATAGAAACAAAATCCAAGTCAAACTCTTGTAATATGACTATCCATCTACTAATATTTATGCCAATGACTCGTCATGTTAAAACATATAGCAAAGGGTTCACAATGACAATGATAGTGGTCTTGCGAACAAAAAATGTAGTTACAGAACCATTGGACATCATGAACTATTACCAAACAAAGCTTCCCAACATAAGAATATTTGATTTCTGGCCCAACTAGGCCTTGGCTAAGGTAATATATAACGTTCTCTTTGAGCAGATCATCTTCTTGAACCAATACCATGCCGATGGTCGATTCTCCCATGCAAGGGCCAACCAGGGGCGCTTCTATCCCTTTTAATGTTATCCCTTATGGTGGGGGTCATATACCTCCTTTTCCCCCTTTGATTGGTGGTTATTTTCAGAAGACAATTGGGCCAAATGCTAATTATATCTTGTTTGGTGGAGGTGGTTTAGGACCTCCGTCTTATACAAAATCGATGGAATCTATGCCATTCTATTTTTTCGATGCGTTTGGGAAAAATACATTTTATTCGGTTGTTTTCTCAGCTGGGGGCAACCCCAGTTTTGGGAAACAGAACCCAGTGTAGGGGACTATTACTTCACAAGGAGTGACGACTGGAGTTTTCTCCACATAGGGTCTTTGGAATCCTTGGCAGATATCATTTCCCTTGCAAGGGATGTCAGTCGGGGGAAACCCCTTCCATGAAAACATGGATCATGGTTGATCCTCTCAATGTTGAGGTGATAGTTCAATTTCCTCCCCCGTGCCTGATCCTTCAATTTGAAGTGACCGAGCCACAGGAAACTGTGTTTGTAAGGTAGAGTAGGTAAGAGATGAGTTTGAATCAAATCTGGGAATCCCATATGCAAAGGGAGGGCCCATCACACTCTGAGTAAGAAGAGCGGTGGTCGAAGCCGATAATGGTATCAGACCACTACCCAAAGTTGAGGGATTCGAGACTACAATGGTATGGAATGGTGAAGGTGGGAGAGGAGGTAATATTCCCCTTGCGGTAGGATCTGTAACAGGAGTATGAGGACTCTGAGATGAAGTAGTAGCATTCACTTCCATTTCCTCTTGTAGGACTAGCTGGCACTTAGGAGAGACAACCTGAATCAATATTGGCACCGACAAGTCAATAGTCGGAGGGTTGTCTCACCTGAGATATTGTTCGTCAAGGTTAGAAATGGTAGGTTCCTCCAAATTTGAGTAGTCTCCTCTCAGAGAAGGATCAGGCACAGTTTCCTGTGGCTCGGTCACTTCAAATGACCCTTCTTGGTCAAGTATTCATCGTAATGGTGGCAGAGGTGGATCCAGTGTAACTAGTGACATGCCTTGAATATTTCACGACCAGTGGATTTGTTGATATTCCACCTTGTGAAATGATCAAATGACATAGTAAGGCTTAACTAAAATTTGAACACCAAGCACACACTAAAACTTTTCCTAAAGACAAATCAAGTAGTCGACTATCTAGTAGGAAGGAGAATTACACCAATTGACACTAGAGAAACTAACTGATGTAGGTGCAACTCGAACATGGAAGCACCCTCCAGGTATACTCTGCAAAGTGTGATCCAACGTTTTCCCCAAGTACTGCAGTATACCCCCGCAGTCACCTGTGTAAGTCCCTAGAATATGGGCAACTAGGTTTCCAACTCACAGTCAGTCGCCGAGCAGTTATAGTCGACAGTCGAGCGGATCGTAATGAGAAAGATAACAAGTCCAAACCCTATCAAGGATATCAAAAAAAAATGGTCCAGAAGACAATAGAGGATCTCAAACAGATTCGAGGTCCACAAATATTTGTAGTCAAATGCAATTGTTATTATTCTTGAGACAGACCCTCAATATACATTCCCCATTACATTTAGTCCGTCTTTGGAGGGGTTTTCTCTGCTTTCTTTCCTCATGCAACCTTGTGTTTACCCTTGTGTTAGAGGGAGGTCCCGAATAAATTTTACGACACTAGACTTAAGCACTCCCTAACTGAGAATCCAATGTTTGATTTAACGGGCTTAAAGAGTTTCCTCTCCAAACCTAATTCAAGGCCCTAAAACACTAAACTAGTTTGTCGACCCTACAAACATAAAAGTCTAGTGTATTTTAGATTAATCATTCTTTTCAAAGGATTGATTTACTCACAAGGTATGGTAGTGAAAGTAATGGTGTTATAAAGAGACAAAAAGGAGGATAAAATTAAAGCACTCGAAAGAAAAAATACTTCGAATTTAAAAGAAAAACTGTGTAACTAACTCTTTGTAAAATGAACTTTTCTTAACTAACTTTTCAAGATCTTGTAAAGAAAGCCTAAAAGTTGCTTTCACTTGACTACAAGCTACTTATGTTTCAAGAAATCAAAAAAGAACTTGAAGGACAGACTCTTATTTCTTTTTGAAAATAACAACTCTAACTACTTTTTGAAACTGAAATGCAAGAAAATGAAATTCGTTTTTTTTTTAACTTCTTTAAAGAGAAAAACTGAAGTAAATGTTTTTCTTTTTTCAAAGCAAGTAAAAAGGATAAAAATAAAACTGAAAAAAGATTGGAAAATACCTTCATCTCACTGCAGATCACAGGGATTCAATCAAGAAACCAAGAAGGAATATCTACAACTCAACAACTTGCTTAAAACCTTTTTAAAGGTAAACACAAGAAGACCAAGAAAACAAGTAAAATAAAACCTATACCCAGGCTATAGCCACAAACAAAGACTCTAGAATGATCCAAAAAATTCCTAAGAAGTGTGAAATTCAATTGGGAAAGAGGAAAGCTCCCTCTTTTTCAAAAAACTTTCATGAAATAGAGATGTGGGTTGTTTCATCGACAGCCTGCATATGTATGCAAGATGTTTACGGAGAAGAAAAGGCAATCTTATAGGGAAGAGACAACTGGTATGCACCCTGGAGGTGACCAAAATCCCTTGACAGACTCAAAAAAATTGAAAGAAACTTGAAAGGAAAAAAAACCAATCAAACAACCCAAATCCCCTAAATAACCCTAGAGGCAATCCCATGTATGGTCACCAGTTCTGCAAGTGAGAAACCCCCCCCTTTAACTACACCAGGGTTTAAGATGTATATAAAGTGAATAACCATCTAAAAGTTAATAAATTATCTATTCTACCCCAAACATACCAAAACTAATGTAAATAAAGAAATAAGAGGAAATATTAGGTAACTATACCTTTGATCCCACATCTAGTGATGATCTCCTCAAGATTGGTAGCTCCAATGACTGCACGTCTCCTCCCAAGGTTGACCTGCATCCAAAGATAGGAAAACAAGGACTAAAATCATGCTATTCTATTCATGAGTTAGGGTTAGATATTAAATGGAAAGTATAAATCAACGAAAATACTCAAAATATCATCATTTGGGACAGGAAAATGTGATTCTTTTATTCATCATACAAAGGTTACAAGTGACAATCTATGTCAGCCACCTGGTCTCGGCTCCTCTTTACCATTCTCTAAGTGAAACTTGAATGGAATTATTCTCTCAACCTTATGATCACCTCAATGGAAGGGAAAGGGTTGAATGGAGGAAGAAGGGGCTGATGAGGGAATGTTGAGGCAATATCTCACAAAAGGGAGCAAAATCTTGGGCAAGGAGGGGAAGTGAAATTGGGTGGAGTTTCATTGCTCTTATGCTTGGATGTGAAATAAGACCCCAACACCTCTTTTTTTATGAACAAAGTATGGTTATTCAGTTGGGTGATGGGCTATAGTAGGTGTATTAGTTGGGAAACTTCCAATAGCCCATGAATTTCAACGAATTCCTTGCAACTTTTGAACTTTTGAAACTTTTTCAAGCATATGTGGGTTGCAATGGTGCACCATGCATATGTATGCGAGATGTAGTGGTGCAACAAGCTTATGTACGTGGGTTGTAATGGTGCAGGGCACATACATCTACTAAAAAATGGTTTTTTAAGAAGAGCTTCTCAACAATGCTTTGGAAAAATATGTAAGTATGAGGGCCAAGGCCATGTACGCATGAGTAGGGAATTTTAGGTCTATAAAAATACTCGATCTGATTTTGAGGAGTCTCATATTGAACTCACTTCCAGTGAACCATTTCCCTCCAGGCATATTTTCTTGGTTCAATCTTCATATTCACAGTCTTATGGAAAGGCTGCTAGAAATCCCTTTTGGGAATCCATCATGTAGGAGGAGTAAAACTCCCTCCTTGAAAACCAGACTTGGGATCTAGTTTCCCTTCCTTCTGGAAGGAAACTTGTCAGGTGTAGATGGATCTATAGGACCAAGAGTGCAACAGATGGATATATTAGTAGATACAAAGCCAAGCTTGTTTCCAAAGGATTTCAATAGGTAAATGGCATTGACTATGATGATATCTTCGCTCCAGTAGCAAAGATGGATTCCATACGAATGACACTTTCCATTATGGTATATAAGGGATGGGAAGTTCATCATATGGATGTGAATAATAGATTTCTTCATGGTGATCTCTCTGAGGAGATATATATGGAGCAACCTCAGGGATTTATGCATGATTCATCTTTGGTATGTTGACTGAAGAAGTCTCTTTATGGCCTCAAGTAGGCTCTGAGCTCATGGTATGCCAATATGGACTCCTACCTATTGTCACATAACTCTCTACATTTTAAATCAGACCCAAATGTTTACATGCTCAGAACGAATAATTCACTTTTACACTTAGTTTTGTATGTTGATGACTTGTTGATCACTAGTTGCTCGACTACAACAATTGTTGCAGTCGAGAGGATTCTACATGACAGGTTCTTGTTGAAGGACATGGGTCCGTTACATTTCTTCCTTGGACTCGAGATCATTCAGGATGCATCAATCATCAAATCATCTCAGGAAACGTATGCACAAGATCTCCTTGAGAGATTTCACATGACAGACTCCAATTTGGCTCTGACTCCTTTCCTATCAAGAGTTAAAATTGAGGATGGCGGGGACACTCTAGTGGTTAAAGACACCTTGTACAAACAACTAGTGGTGAGCATTTTGTATCTCACACACTCTAGACCATACCCCTCCTATGCATTTGGCATAGTTTTCAGGTTCATGTAGGAGCTGCATGAGATACATTGGAAGGATGCAAAGCGTATCCTTAGATACATCCAGGGAACCATCACCTTTAAGATTCATTATGCAAAAAACTCTACATTAGATCTCATATTATCCACATGCACTACATACATGAATTAGTACATGAGGGGATCATTGATCTTTAGTTCTATCCTTCAGTAGAACAGACAAAAGTCATCTTCACCAATACCTTCACTAAGAAGAAGTTCCATTCTCTTCAAATTCATCTTGGAGTGAAGGACACAATTTCCTAACAACTGCAAGTTCTTCTTTTTACATACANGAGGTTTTCCTTCTTTACTCACTTTATTTTAGTGTATATTTTGTATTTGGGTACCTAACATGGCTTCGTTGTCGGGACCCATTCTTTATTTTCACCATAGTGATGTTTAGAGGGGGTGTTGGAGTTACTTCACACAAACCTAGGATTTATTTTTCCTAATTTTTTTCGTATATTTATTAGTCTTTATCCTATCTCCTAAGGTTTAGGGAGAATATTCCTCTAGGAGAATATTCTCTTCAGTTTTCACTTCGGTTTGACTAGTTGAGTGGAGTCTAGATGTTGCATTGGTTTTGTCACCATGCAATATTGGCATCATCACAAGATAATGCACATTAGCCTTGATATCATCAACAGAATATTGCACTACCGATGATTCCCTGATCTCCTCATCACTTCACTATGTTTCAATTAGATAACTGAAGACTGGTATACTAGTTAACTCAACTAGGTGGCAGTTCACTCTCGCAACTTTCTGAGGGACTAGAATAGGTGGCAGTTCACTCCCGTAACTACTCGTGTGTGTCCATATCACTCCATACCACCAATATGGTGCATTGATTTCACCTCTAGTGCACATTGGTTGAGTTATACAGAGTATATCATGTGTAAATTTTTCATTATTCATTACAATTAATGAGAATCCTTCCATTCTTTTTCTCTTGCTTCTTCTTTCTCAATTTCTCTCTACAAATATGTGTGGTATTTTCTATCTAGATCTATTTTTTGTAGGTTCAACACATTTACACCTTCAAGGACTTGATTCCCCCAATAAATCTTGATAAAATCTCGTAGTTGTGTTTGGTAAACACAATATTATTCGATCCCACCAGTTGGAAAATCAATTAATGACTTTAAGTCCAAATGATTTCTCGTTCATTGAAGACTACTTATCTGATTTCAAAAAACTTATACTTTTGTTCATAGAATGTGAAATAGATATGAAGGAAGATTGATGCTTATATGTTATTCTTTCTAAGATTAGTAGTGCATCTTATGTTTTTGTATCTACCTTTTATGTCGCTAGAAAAGATCTAGGGATTTGTTATAAAGAACATGTTAACACTGAGAGTCACACTTAGACTTCTCTAAGTGCAAACCCAGTACCCATTATAATATAAATGGATTAAATTGGTTGAGTAGGTGGATCAACAAGACTAGGAAAGAAAGGGAGAGGGAACCAAATTGTCTACAGAGGCATTCCATTGGGAAAGGAGTCACAACATCCTATAGATCAAAGGAAATCAAACTGTATATAAAAAAAAATGGATATATAATGATGAGTAGAAGCATGGTGAATATGAAAAGAGGAATATCATCCATTGTACATATATCCTTTCTACAAACAGATAAATATTGCTTTGACGATAAACAATGATTAAATGGGCAAGCTACAACAGATTCTCTATTGTTCATGAATCCATCCATCAATGGAAGCTATGATCCTCAAAACCTGCAATATTTTCAAGTAAGAAGATATCAAAGAAATGGAAAAACATAGAAGACAATCTGGTAACAGGTCTCATGAATATTTAATGGCAGAAAATTTCATTACAAACAAGCCCTTAGGCTTACAAATGAGCAACTAAAATTGCTCCTCCAACTCTCTCCTCTCTTGGCTCATGAATCCAACCATTTTATCATTAAAAACCCTTTCATTTATAGAGAATAATATCTATCTACCCTAAGGAGTTTGAAACCAAGGATTTACATAGGATCCTCCTCCATTTAGGAGTCTTGTTACAAAAGATTCCAACAAAAGCCTAATAAATTCATATTTTTTGGGGATTTTATCTATAATGATAAATGCCTTTTGAAATAGGTCATTCTAATTTATTTGGATATGGGACACATGTCCCTCATGTCCAACTAATTCCTAGGAGACCATTCGAACCTTCCTTGACTCGTTTCAACCTCCAAACAAGGAACATATCCAAAAACTATGCAAAAAAGAGAGTTTGTAGTGCGAATTTGCAACACATTGGTGTTTTAATTTTATCTCTCAAATTCCAAATTGGGTCAAGCTGAAATTTTGTTCACAAGTCAAAAAGGCTATCATTCACTGCCACATAAAATTGCAGAGAAACCCACATCACTGTTTTATATTTATGATCAAATATGTAGACACAAATTCTATAGGAAATGAGTTTGTAGCGCCCCTATTTGTCATTTTGCAGCGCCTATTCGTAGAACCAATTTCAATAATTTTACCAAACCCCCTCCTCATCCTTTCAAAATGGTATGAAAAACTTCATAGAGTACATGGTAGCTCCGAGTTTGTTGTGGATGTTGATAAGTATGAACGTAAGTGCCTCTAACATGTCCAAGCTACAACCCTTTCTTTCCTCCAGTTCACATTGCTTCTATTTGTGAGCAACGCCAATTTCAAAATGGATCATGCACTTCAAGAAAGTTGTTAGAAAATTTGCTGACATAATCCCTGAAAATGGTTAAAAAATAGTCTGTGGTAACTATTAGCGTCAGAAGTCACTCCTGGTTTGCCTGCAGGAGAAGAGCCTGACACCCATCAGTTTAATGTCACGATTTGTTTAAAGAGGGGTGATCAAATGGAAGCCAACTTGGAACAATATTGTCTCAACTCAGAAACTAGGCCAGGCGTGCACGGGTGAGTGAGGTCTTAGATAAAATCCAAACAGTGAGTCGTAGTAAGGGTGAGTAGGGGGAAGACTTGCATGAGAAAAGTGTGAAGGTCTATCATAAACATCAGGTTTGTAATAGACTAGAGAAGAAAGCATTCGAACGCAAGATCCTCTTACATTCAAACACAGAAGACCAGAGAATACAATAATGTCACAACAAATCCTTTATCATAACATAACTGCAACAATCCATGCGAATCATTCGATCATGAACTCTCTGATATAAGATGAGAACATAGATGGAAAAGGAGAACTGTTTTTCATAAAACAAGAAATCTCAAACACGAATACACAACCCAGATAACTAGAATGTTTTCTGAAACTTTACAGTCGGGAGCTTAGCTCTACCATCGATAGATACAAAAATGGCGAAAACGCCTTCATATACTCAGAAAAACAACAATAGCAGAATCGAGACATTGCATTGAAATGTTTGCGTCTGCATGGCTTCTGATAGTCAACATCTAAAAGATCGTGCAACTTATGTCAGATGCAATCTAACTCTTGACAGTTCCAACAACGAATCGACGTGCCTTTAATTTATTGTCATGCTTTCCCATTATGGCAGAGGCGATGTCTAACTACCACCAACCACTTCAATAACGGTTTCATCGGGATTGAGGATGGCCTGGCCAACTTGGCACCTTGGGATGTGGAGGGCCTCCCGCGCTGCCACCTGGAATAACTGATTGGCTTAAAGAATAGGCGTGGAGACTAGCGCGGAAGATGGGGCACGGGAATAGAGTGATGGGGCCAGAACAATGAGGAGTGGAGAAGAAGCGATGAGGGAGCGAGAGAGGTTGTAGGGGAGACACATGGAAAAAGGAGATAAGCGGAGGAGGAAGGAGAGTAGATGTGATGGACACATTTTAGTGGGAGGCTGACGTGGAGGGAAAGAGACACGTGGCAAGTGGTGAGTGGATGATGAGATGGGGAAAAGACCTCCTGGATTAAAGAGTGAAGGAGGACAAATGACACATGGAAACAGGGGAAAGGTGGTTCTGGAAGATGACATGACGAGGGAAGGGCTCACACTGGCTAAACATAGAACAACTGAGAAGGACGGGATTGTCCAAGTGCCGTTGATCCGGGCACGCTGATCTTGGCCGTCGGAAAGCTGCACGCCCAATTCCGGACCCCCCCCTACGCTTAAAGGTAGAAATGCAGGGGGGTCTAGAATTTCCTTTATCGTTGTTGATCCAAGCGCTACGATCAGGGTCATCGAAGAGATGCACTCCCGATTCCGGACCCCCCCCTCCGCTTAAAGGTAGAAAGGCGGGGGGGTTCAGAATCTCATATATGTTGTTGATTTGGGCACGCGGATGCACGCCATCCAGATCCGTTCACTGCTTACCATGGGCACATTTACATCCAAACTTAGGACAAGTGGGTTTTTAACCCATTCCTTTGCATTCTAACCCCCTTACAAGAAATATCGTTAACATTTGGCTCCATGGGGGATAGAGTCGTCCCTGTGATGCTCTAAGAACATTTTTGCAGATTCAGTGCCTTGTTGTTGGGCTATGGAGTCATTTATTAAACTGAAAACAAAAACAAAAAACAATATTTACAAAAACAAAAGAGCCGACTGCGGCTCACAGAAAACATTTTTTCAAGAAATGCCCATTCACTGGGCCACTAAAAACTTCTTCACCTTCCAGATCCTGCAACCTGTAAGTGTTGTTTGGAAATACTTCAAGGATCCTGAAAGGTCCCAACCAGAGGGCGTCAAATTTACTGTGGTTGCCCCTATCCTGCCTGGGTGCGTCCCATTTGAGTACCAGGTCACCCTGCTTGAATTCTTTCTTTCTGCTTTTTCTGTCAAAAGCCTGCTTGATCTTCTGCTGATGACTAAAAGCCTTGTCCAAGACATGTTCTTTGATCTGCTGCACTTCCACCATCTAATGAATCCTTCTAACCACATGGTTGGGTTCTCCTTCAAAATCTTGAAGGAAATTCGCCACAGGTAAGGCGAGTTGAGTGGGGAAAACGGCCTCTATTCTGTAAACCAGTTGGAAAGGTGAGATACTCAGGGATTTCTTCATTGTTACCTGATCGGCCCAAAGAGCAAATTTGAGCTTTGAGTCCCAGGCCCTCTTATTGTCCTCCAGTAGCTTTTTGATAAGCTTGATTAGGCCTTTATTGGAGGACTCTGCCAGTCCATTTCCTTGAGGATAGTATGGAGTAGAGTGAACTAGTGAAATCCCAAATTGTTCACAAAACTTGACCAGAGGCTCAGACCTGAAGGGGGCGGCATTGTCATTGACAATCCTGCTTGGGAAGCCGAATCTGGCTATGATGTCTTCCAAGAGGCTGATGATTACTTTGTGAGAAGTGCTCCTGGTGGGGACAACCTCTATCCACATGGTGAAATAATTGGTTGCAGTGAGGATCCATCTGTGCTGGCCACTTGAGGGAGGATGAATCTCTCCAATGAAATCCAATCCCCACTGCTGAAAGGGTGTTGAAACTACTACAGGCTTTAATGGTAGAGATTTGAGTTGCTGCTTACCTGAGAACTTCTGGCATTTGATGCAAGCCCTGACGTCCCTGCAGACATCAGTAAACAAAGTAGGCCAGTAATACCCAGCCCAAAGGATTTTGTGGGCTGTAGTCTTCCAAAAATGATGACCTCCACAGAGACTGCTATGGGAATCGAACATCACCTTCTGGGCTTGCAGTGGGTCCATACATCTTAATAGTATCCCCATAGGGTCTCTCCAATACAAGGCTTGGTCAATGAGACAATACCTGACCGCTTTGAGCTTTAAAGCTCTGGCCCTACTTTTTCCCAATCCATCAGGGGGCTTTAATTCTTGCAGAAAGTACAAGATATCCCTATACCAGGGACATGCTGCTAGTGGTATGATGGTCTAAGGACTTCTGCTGGATGACTCAGCTTGCTCATTGATGAAGTTAATCCCCAGAGCCTTGCAATTGGATTCAGCCATTCGCTTGGCCAAACCTTACCCCTTTATCAACTTGGTGGGATTAATCTCCAGGTCAAATTCCAGGATCTTGGTAATCCATTTACCCCTTCTCCCATCTATGTCAGGCTGTATAAGAATGTCCTTCACAGAGGTTGAAGGGACATATGCAGTGATTTTTGAGTGCAAGACATAGATCCTGAAAGCTTTGAGAGCTTTCACCAATGCATAGGCCTTCTTCTCCATGATCTCGTACCGAAGTTCAACATCTCTCAATGCCTTGCTATAGAAAGAAATAGGTTTCTCTCACCCTTGATCATTTTTCTACAACAAGACTGCTGCTACCGAGTCATCAGAGGCAAACGAGAAAATCAGGAAATATTTAGAATAATCGGGACTAACTAGCATAGGTGCCTTGGTCAATGCTCTCTTTATTTGGGCAAAAGATTTCCTGGGTTCGGTAGCCCATTTCACTTCATTTCCCTTTCTGAGCATGGTTGTGATGTGTTTCACCAGCTCAGCAAAGTTTAAGATGAATCTCCTCAGAAAGTTTATCTTCCCCAAAAATTCCTGAACTTCCTTCTTAGACCTGGGAAGTGACAGGGTCTGGAGTGCCTCTACCCTGCTAGGGTCAATCCTTACTCCCTCCGCTGACACTATATGACCTAGAAGCTTCCCCTCCTTCATAGCAAATGATGATTTTTTGGGGTTTAAAGATAGGCCATACCTTCGACACTTCAGGAAAACTCTTTTCAAGTGGCAGCAGTGCTCTTTGTCTATCTTAGAGAAGACTGTGATGTCATCCAGATATATCACCACAAACTGGTCCTTTTCCCCGATGAAGGCTATGTCCATGGCTCGTTGAAATGTTGCTCCTGTGTTCATCAGTCCAAAAGGCATTTTGGAATACATGAATGTACCCCAAGGAGTGGTGAAAGCTGTTTTTTCTCTGTCCTTAGGCATGACTGATATCTAATTGTATCCAAAGAAGCCATCAATCACGAATATTCTTGATGCACCAGTTACCCTTTGCAGTATGTGTTCCATGTTGGGTAGGGGGTAATTGTCCTTCCTGGAGCTTCTATTCAGGTTCTTGAAATCAACGCAGAGTCTGATTTCCCCACTTTTCTTTCTCACCAAAACCAAATTGGCCACCTACTCAGAATATCTCAAGGGGACAATGATCTGGGCATCCAACAGTTTTTTTACCTCTTCTCCATAACAGGTAGCAGCATGGGATTTATCTGTCTCAGCTTCTGCTTGAATGGCTTAGCCTCCTCTTTTAGTGGGATCTTATGCTCAATGACTGATGTGTCATATGTCTTGAGGTCTTCGTAGGTCCATGCGAACACATCAGCAAACTCCTTCAGCAACTTAGTATATTCGACCCTCTGCTCCTCGGTCAAACTTCTTGACATCTTGACAAACTTAGGCTGCTCAAGTGTGCCTATGTTGCATCTGGCAGTGTCATCATCATCACCTGAAACTTTCCCCTTCACTGCTACATCATTTCCATCGAACAATCTTTCTAATGGGACAAGTCCCCTCGGAATGTAATTGCTCAGTAGTTGAATAATCTAGCGATCAGCAATTTTATTTAAAAGCTCCCCAGAGTGATGATCACCTTCCATGTCAGGATTCTCATCTATGTGCATTGTAGAAAAGTCATCAATGGATTGGAGAAAATTCTCGATTTCTTGATCATCTCAAACACCTTCCAGTGTTTGACATTGTCTGGTACAGAGGACCTATATTTTATCTCAACATCGAATCTGACCACAGGCGGTGAAGGAACTTCGAGCAAGCTAGCTATGACAGCTAAAAAATTGGTTGAAGCATTTTCCTCCCTTGGAATATAAGAAATATTAAAAGCCAGGAAGAAATTATCAACTAGGTCCCATACCTCATTTTTGTAACTCCTGAGCCGAGGATTCTTAGCCTGATAAACGTTTTTTACCTGCTGGATAATCAACTTTGCATCTTCGAACACATCCATCTCCTTAATTCCCATTTCCTTGGTAGCTCTTAATCTCAGAACCAGAGCTTCATACTCTGCCACATTGTTGGTGATTTCGAATTCCAGCTTGTATGACAGAGAAATGGTCTCTTGACAGGGTGATATGAATACCACTCCGACACCTGCACCTATACTGGAGGAAGCTCCATCAAAGAACATTTTCCAAACAGAGGTGGTTGGAGGGGGTGTCTCCTAATTAAGAATGGGTTGCTTTCTGATCTGTAAAGGTGCCTTAGGGGCGTGGGTGAGCTATAGTAAACTGGAGCCTAAATCAGTGTCCAAGGCATAGATGGGATGATTGGTAGGGTTGGATTCATCATTGATTATGTAGGCCAGCAAGGCCTCTCTCTATAATCTTCTATGCTCCCCTCCAAACACTGGGATAGTGGCATAAGTGAGGTCCATCTGCAAGGTTCCCCCCAGTCTTTTTATCCAAGATCTTGACAACAGCATGCCAAACTTGGGGGGAACATCAACCACTACAATATCCATGACCATACTTTTCATGGGCAACTGAAACAAAGAAACTGCTAGGTCCTTGATCACTCCCAAACATTGAACCATCCTGGAGTCAAAAGAATAGAGGTCATGATAGGCTCGGGTGACTTCTAGTCCTAACTCTTCCATGACAGTTTTGGGCATGAGGTTGTGGGAGGCCCCTGAATCCATAAGGAAATTATGCAACACTTTATCATGTATGTTTAGGGATGTGTAGAAGGGAGGGGATGAATCATCTCTATCTTCTACCATGGGACCTAGGACAACGACAGGCCTTTCATCTTTGAGGTTTATGGAGTCTGTGAGTGGGTATGAGGCTTCATATTTCAACAGCTCAGAGAAGCATTTTTTGAATTCCCCATGCTTAATTAACTCAGTGAGTGGCTCAAGAATTCTGATCTTTTGGATCTCATGTTTGAAATTGAAAGAAGATAAAGGCTTTGGGGTTTCTCTAACTTCAGGAACATGATTATGGACAATGGGAGAGAGAGGTTGAGCCTTCTTACCTTTGTGAGCGTCTGCTACTTCATTAGCAGGTTTCCCTGTTCTAGTGGATGGCTCAGGAACATCAGGTGTTGCTGCCCTTTTTTCAGACCTCAGGTTGTACCTGCCTCAACCGCCACTAGCTTTGTCTCCTTTTCTCAATTCATTTAGCTGACTATCTGTGAGAGATTCTTCATAGGCTGTCCGAGTGAGATGAGGAAAAGGAGGAGTGTCTTCTAAGCAGTGGATTTCAGGGTCAAGCTCATCTGTTTCTCTTTCCTTCTCATCGGCCACTAGATTGTTCTGAAAAGGGGGTTGAATTCTCTGGTCTTCTCTGTCTCTTCCCCTTTCCCTGTGTATAGTTGGGGGAGCCACATTATTATTTGGCCTCTTGAAACCTCCTTCTTTTTCGGTGTTCTGAGGTCCCTTATACATTTGTTTCCTTTCCACCTTCAATCTCTCCGCTTCTTCAGTCATAAACTTCATCATCTCGGTCAGCTCATTCACATGAGGGTGGGGCAACGATGGGCCAGAAGTTGAGGTTTCAGATCTTCCCTTTCTTCTGTCTGCATCAGCTTTGTTCCTCAGTCTGCCAGCTATCAATATGTTGGATTACACTTCTACAGTAGCGTCTTGCATTTGAGCTAAGGAGGTAGCTCTTCTTTCTCTTAATAGCAGGCAGAAATCAGGATCAAATGCACCAGCATATGAAATTTGGGCAGAGGCTTCTAAGGGATTTATCTCTGCAGGGATCTTATTGTACATCTTATTGAATCTTTTGGAGAAGTCAAAGACAGACTCTCCTTCCATTTTCCTCAGAGACCCAAACTCTCTCATGTAATATATGAAATCTTTTCTATCTCCCCACTGCCTCATGAAAACGTTATCCAAGGCTTCAATGCCAGCGATAGATCCAGGGGCCAATCCTCTGAACCATTTCCTTACCTCTCCATCCAGGCTCTAGACAAAAACTCTCCTCTAGACATCTTCGTTCTCAATATTCAAGTTGTCTACATAACTGTAAAAAGAAGCTAGGTTCTCTTCAACACTTATATCCCCTTCCCCAGTGAACTTGGGCATGTATTTCAAATAGTCTCCAGTAGGGAGAGGATTCATAGGATGAGGTAGGATTAAGGGAGCATATCTAGCAAAAACTATGGAATCCATCCTATTCATAGGGGGATTAGCACCAGCCATAGGGATATTAGGTAGAGGGGAACTTGGAGGAGAAGGAGTGTGGACGGGAGATGTCGGAAAAGAGTTTCTTGGGGGAGACAATGGAGAAAACAGAGAGAGAGCCAAGGGACTTGAGTGTGCAGACACTTCTCTCTGTACAGTAGTAGCAATAAAAGGAGGGGTGGTGAAACCTTCAGAGGGTTGAGGTCTGTGTTGAGGCATAAATTCCAGGGAGGGGGGAGCGACAATGATCTCTCTTTCTGATACCAAACCAGGAGGAGAAAACTCAGCAGGAACACTCTCGAAGTTCAGAAAATGGGAAACCTCAGAGGAAGGACGACTAGGAAGCTGAGCACAAGAAAATGGAGTCCTCACAGAAGGGGATGGCGTATTACCTGTTTTGGCAATGGAAGCTTCTTTTGTAGAGCTCTTTCCCTTTCTGCGCATTGCTTCTAAGTCAAGTTCTGGTGTAGCTAAAGGAAAGTGTGGATTAGACCTCGTGTGTATACCTCTCGAAGCCACAATTGATAGAGCAGGTTATCCTCAGCAGAGTCATCACAACAGAGTCACTAGGTGCACAGTAGAAATCTTCAAGTTCTGATATCTGATGCACCTTCAGAATCAGTTGATCTTTGTCGTTCAAATACGGGGAAAATATTCAACTTCGTCCCGGGCAACGGTGCCAGAAATGTTAGCGTCAGAAGTCACTCCTGGATTTCCTACAGGAGTAGAGCCTGACACCCATCAATTTAATGTCACGATTTGTTTAAAGAGGGGTGATCAAATGGAAGCCAACTCGGAACAATATCGTCTCAACTCAAAAACTAGGCGAGGCGTGCACGGGTGAATGAGGTCTTAGATAAACTCCAAACAATGAGTCATAGTAAGGGTGAGTAGGGGGGAGACTTGCATGAGAAAAGTGTGATCTTCTATCATAAACATCAGGTTTGTAACAGACTGGAGAAGAAAGCATTCGAACGCAAGATCCTCTTACATTCAAACACAGAAGACCAAAGAATACAATAATGTCACAACAAATCCTTTATCATAACATAACTGCAACAATCCATGCGAATCATTCGATCATGAACTCTCTGATATAAGATGAGAACATAGATGGAAAAGGAGAACTGTTTGTCATAAAACAAGAAATCTCAAACACGGATACATAACCCAAATAACTAGAATGTTTTATGAAACTTTACAGTCGGGAGCTTAGCTCTACCATCGATAGATACAAAAATGGTGAAAACGCCTTCATATACTCAAAACAACAACAACAGTGGAATCGAGACATTTCATTGAAAGATTTGCGTCTGCATGGCTTCTGAAAGTCAACATCTGAAAGATCGTGCAACTTATGTCAGATGCAATCTAACTCTTAACAGTTCCAATGGCGAATTGATGTGCCTTTAATTTATTGTCGTGCTTTTCTATTATGGTGGAGGCGATGTCTAACCACCACCAACCGCTTCAATAACTGCTTCATCGGGATTGAGGATGGCCCTGCCAACTTGGCACCTTCGGGACATGGAGGGCCTCCCGCGCTGCCACCTGGAATAACTGACTGGCTTAAAGAATAGGCGTGGAGACTAGCGCAGAAGATGGGGCATGGGAACGAAGTGATGGGGCCGGAACAGTGGGGAGTGGAGAAGAAGCGATGAGGGAGCGAGGGAGGTTGCAGGGGAGACACATGGCAAAAGGCGATAAGTGGAGGAGGCAGGAGAGTAGATGTGATGGACACATTTTAGTGGGAGGCTGACCTGGAGGGAAAGAGACATGTGGTAGGTGGTGAGTGGACGATGAGATGGGGAAAAGACCTCCTGGATTAGAGAGTGGAGGAGGACAAATGACACATGGCAACGGGGGAAAGGTGGTTCTGGAAGATGACATGACAAGGGAAAGGCTCACACTGGCTAAACACAGAACAACTAAGAAGGATGGGATTGTCCAAGCGCCGTTGATCCGAGCGCGCTGATCTTGGCCGTCAGAAAGCTGCACGCCCAAGTCTGGACCCCCCCCCCTCTACTTAAAGGTAGAAAGGCAGGGGGGGTCCAGAATTGCCTTTATCGCCATTGATCTAGGCACTACGATCGAGACCATCGAAGAGATGAACTCCCGATTCCGGACCCCCCCCCCCCNGTAGAAAGGCGGGGGGGGTCCGGAATCTCATATATGCCGTTGATTTGGGCACGCGGATGCACGCTGTCCATATCCGTTCACTGCTTACCACGGCAAAATTTACATCCAAACTTAGGACAAGTGGGTTTTTAACCCATTCCTTTGCATTCTAGCCCCCCTTACAAGAAATATCATTAACAGTAACCATAAAATATTTTTGAAAAGATCCTTTAAAACAATGATTAGAGATGAAAACAAGATGTACTTGGAGTACACTGCAAACTCTCTTAGTGAGTTGGAAGCACACAAGCTTAACTTGAGTTGACCCTTGTGCCGATGGATAGTCAAAAAAGGAATATCAGGTATAGGTTGGAGGTGTGTGTTGGTTGATTTTCTGATTTACACCTTTAACATAATTGACCTAGGTTCAAGTCTCCTCAGGATCCAACAAAGCCTCTAAAACTATCGGCCCTCCTGGTAAACCAGAAGGCCACTCAGTACACAGGGTGCACTGCACAATATCACCTAACATAGTCTTAATGGGTGACTACAATACTCAAGTGCTTCTAGTCTAGGACTGAATGGAGATCTATGAAGTGTGCGCTGAGAGTTCTATTTAACTATTAAATAAGTATATTGGAATTCACATTCATGCATGTAATGTGATCATATTCATTAATTCATTCATACATCATTCTAACATATAATCATAGGCAGTAAGAGGGATACACAAATTCAATCACATAACATAGGTTTTATCATGGTTCACCCCCTCCTGGGCTATGTGCACAAAGATCTAGTTCTCAAGCTCTTCTATTATGTTAGTTCCAAAACAATAGCGCCACGTGCTTTACAACTCATCCTTAGTTGGGTCAAGATCTATTATGAGGTAGACCATATCACACTAGGATACTCATCCTGTGATCTAACCCTCTATATCTACCCTTCTGACCCTCTACAACTTAATATCTTACAAAATTGGGTTGTATGACAAAGTCTTACAAACTAGTTACTCGTTCTCATGCGAGTAACACTCTATCAGAACATGACTCATCCTTCCAAAATCACCCTCTCCTCTTTTACTCCTAGGTATCTATATATATACATTTTCATCTCATCAACCATTACAATGTATTACAAAGACCCTAACCCTAATGTTGTTAGGTCATCCATGCATGTGTACATGCTTCCCTTCTTACAGCTCTCTCTTTCCTCTTGCATGCCTTTCTTCCCAAAATAGCCTTTCTTTCCGATTCAACCTGCTTCCAATAGGCCCCCAACACTGACATGTGGATCATCTTGAGCCACCTAACCCTTATGTTCTTCGTTGATCTCGCTCGTGATCACTTGGAACTTCACCATGAGCTCTGTTTCTTGCATTTAGGCCTATGCGGTCTTCTCCTTGAGTGCGTCCAATATATGCACTACAATCGTGTCGTTGACCATCCTTTCACATTCTTCCTGGGTTTGTGCCATATAAGTTTTAGCTTCCTCTTCCTGTGCGATGACCTTGGTTTCTCTCTCCTAGAGAGGTTCCATTTGATCCTCAGGCTCCTTTTTCTGTGTCTGCACAGTTATGAGTTTTGCTTGCAGTTTCTTCATCTATTGTGAACCTTTGACATGCTCTATGATCGACATTGTCTTATGCCTCTGCTTGAGGTCCTGGATAGGTGCACTTATCCTTTCTCCTTCCTGGTCCCACCTTTGGACCTACTGATCCTCTTCCAGCATTGTCCAGAGCTATAATTCTTTCTGGAACAAGTCGGTCGCCATTTGGACTTTTCGTTCTATCTCTTTTATCTACATAGTTGCCTCCTTCTTCATTTTCTCTTGATTTGCTGGTGGAGTGGCAGGTGTGAGCTGCTCCCGGAGATGCTTGATCTCCTATTGGTATTGATCGATTTTCTGCAAAATCTGATTAATCTTCTCTGTCACCGTGATTTCGGTCATTTACACTTTCTTTGGGATTTTCTCATAGACTACGACCACTTTCTGCTCCAGCCCCTTCATGCGTTCCTTCTCATCTTTGGTCTCGAGCTTGGCCTTCTCAAGTACCAATTCTAGCCCATCCCGATTATCCTTTGTCTGCTACAATTCCACTGCATCTGTGCGTGCGAGAGATTGTACCTCTTGTGTAATGCTGACTTACAATTTATACAAGGCCTTGATTGGTATTCATGTCAATACCAACTGTAGTTGAGCCAAGTCCTTTAGGGGTGTCTACCCCATGATTTCATTCATGCACAACATGATGGGTGTGACGTGAAATGTTGAGATTGGTCGTGCTATTGTTTGGATTCTTTCATGCTCGATTGAGCCAACTTCACCTCCTATGTATGATGCTGACGGGGTTGTTTCTACGCTTTTTTCGGCTATCTGCACTTCCTCGTGATGCCTGAGGAGTTGTCATATGTGTGCCAGTTCTTCTTCAATTTTGTCCCTTTGGCGCACAACATTCTCAAAGTCCTCGACTGTGTGATCCTATATCATTTGAGTCACCATGTCCTCATCATCGTCAGTGATTGTGTATTCTGGGGGATTTTTGTGTGCCTTCACCTTCTTTCGCACACCCCTCGTCTGGATGACTAGCCTCTTCGTTTGGCATTTCTCTTGTGGTGTAGCTCTTGATGTAGTTCCTTGTGCTTCCTCCGGCTATTTATGTTGTACATATGGCGCCTTTGTGTTGTTTTTCTTCCTCTTATGGATTCTTGTGTTGGATGTCCCCCCTTTCGTATGTTGTTCCTTGTTCTAACCTGTCCTTGGTTTCTTGGGTACTGTTACCACCTCAGCATGAGTGTGTTCCTGTCTTACCTCCTCAACATGTTTGTGTTCCTTTCTGACCTCCTCCTCCTCTATCTCTGTGGATATTTCTCGAATGAGTACTAGAATTTTCCAGTCATCTTCCAAATCCTTAATGACCATTTCTATGTCTGCCTCCCTGATGCAGTAACGCAGTTGTAGCCATTGATTGTCAGGATCTATCCTTGCCTGGATCCACATCGCATGCCTAATACCTTTGAATTTGGCTATGCCCTGATACTTTGCAACAACTTCTGGTGTTACCCTCCAAGTGTTGGTGATGGGGTCTTTTATGTTGCAGAGATATCCTTCAAATATATTTGCATTCTCTTTTCTATTCTTGGCATCCGAAGCAGCTCCAAGTGATAAGTTTCATGCTCCATGGCAGGGTTTGCGTCTAGTGGAAAAAAATTAATACTTCATCTCCTTCCATCCCATCACGACTATTAGGATGTGTAGCCATGAATAATGAAATTTTGTCCCCAGATCCTGCACATCCTTGCAGTTGTCTAGCAAGAGATTCAAAAAATAAGGGGCCCAACTGAGTGTGGTGCCCTTGGCACACTGTTCTACAACTATGACAACCTCGGCGAAGACTTCCTTCTTGTGGAATTTCCTAAGAAACTTGCATGCTATAATTTTTGTGGCCATTCTTGTCACAACGTCACTAATATGCCTGATGATGATTCTATGTGACCCCCTTTTGGTGCCGTATTTCTTCTTCATCTCCTCGACCATTTATTTTTTCTTTGTTTTTTCCTCCAGAAACTGTGCGAGATCTGCACCCCCTAATGGAAGCCCCGTGATGTATATGATGAGATCTACATCTAATGAGACAATCTATTCCAGCCATAGATATCTACCATATGTGACCACCATCAGCTTCTTGATGTAGTTGTTTTCATACTGGCCTCTTCCAAAGTGTGGTGGGTCCAACAAACCTAGAATCCCGATTTTGGCAAGTCCTACTGCCCACTAGACTAGTTGATTGATTGGTTCCCCAAAGGGTCCTATACCCACAGTATGTAGGTAGACTTGCTTGGAAAACTATGGGAACTTCCCTGTGTCCATTACATCATGGTATAAGTACCTCAATTTCTCTACATAGACTAACATATTTGTTGGTACACGTGCCCCTTCCAGTATGTGTGGCAAGAAAATTGTCATGGTGGGTTGCTTGCGCGATGACCTAGGTACTGTCTCCTTGCCCTTTCTCTATGGTGGTTGACTCGAGGTTCTAGTCTCCATTGTTCTCTCTTCGGCATAATCCTTTGGTCATTCAGTGACATCTTCCACTACTCCCTCCTGTGGTTTTTTTGATGTGGTTTTCTGTGATTCTTCTGGTGTGGTTGTTTCTTCCTGGTTTGGAGCCGACCCATTGAATCTTAGGGCTTATATAGGGTTTTCAAGTTTTACTTGGCTACCGACATCCTCATCCAGTCATCCACATCCCTCTTCCAGCATATCAATGTCCATGCCTGCCAGTGTTTTCTGTTGGGTTTCCTCCATAATGGGTGTGGGGATTCTTGGTGTTGTATCTGATGACAGTATTTCATCCACATTGATGACTTATGGGGCTTTAGATGTATGTTGCTCACTTCCCTGTTGTTGTGATTGTGCTCTGGTACTAGTTCAGGGTCGTCTGGAAGTTTGTCTTGATTTTTGCTATTTGGGTGGTGCCATGGTAGTAAAGTTTCCATTCACTGAGATTAGTAGTCTCTGAAACCTATGCAACCTTCACTCTCTACTTCGTATTCTCTATCTCTCTGTGCCTTTTCTAATTTCACAATAACCTTTCCGCTCATGCGTCCTTTCTTTGTATCGATGTCGTGTGAATCTTTTCAGAGATGTTACCACGATTATTCTTTAATTAAACCCCCAAATCCTTCGTAATTTCCATTGGCTTCCCTTGCCATCTCCAGTTAGCATGATTAGTGTGGTGTCCCATTAGTGATTTCTGGCATGAAATTTTGATAGACGCCGTCAGTTGGCGCTTCTTTTTTTGTATCCCCCTTTCCCTCTTGTTTTCTCTTTGTGGTGACCATTGGCCTTGTCTCCTTCGGGATAGTATTTCCAAGCATGCATGCTCATTCTATTTTCAGCCCATTTTGATTCTTTTTTTACGTGTTGATGTCCTGTACTATATCTCTCTTTTATTTTTTTATTTTTTTACTACGCGGTGAATTTCAAGTTGCGGGTAGTCGAATGTCCTTGTACAACTTCAGTCGACTCCCATTTATCATCCCTCTGAGTTTTGTTCCTCCTAATTCTTTCAACTACACAACTCCTCTATATGTGAAAGTTTTTACTTCATATGGTCATAACCAATGCATTCTGAGTTTTCCTAGGTGTTGAAGGGTTTTACTGTCATACATCAACACTAAGTCTCCTTCCTTGAAAGTTTTCCTCTTGATATGTCTGTCATGCCAATATTTGTCCCTTTCTTTCCAAACTTCTTGGTGGAACCCTTCTAGGATCCTATCTTCCTCCATGGTTATCAGTTGATTCATCCTATCTTGTACTGCACCTCATTCTATCATGTTCCTAATCACTGCTACATGCAAACTGGGTACCCTAAATTCTAATGGCACCACTGCTTCTTGTCCATATACCAATCCAAATGGAATGTGTCCTATCAACTTCTTGCATGTGGTCTTGTATTCCCACAATATTGTTGGTATTTTTAGGTCCCAATCATCCCTATTAATGTTACAGATCTTCGTCAATGCATTTTCAAGGATTTTATTAAAGGATTATGTTGTTTTGTTTTCTTGTGGATGATATGGTGTACTCTTTTGATGATGGAATTCAAATTCCTTAATAATAGCCTTAATAGTATTGTTAATGAAGTGAGTGCCTTGGTCACTCATCAAAATCCTTGGGCAAACAAATCTAGTGATCACTTGCTCAAATAGAAAGTGTGTTGTTGTTTCTGCACTGCAACCTTTGAATGGTGTTGCTTCCGCCCATCTTGTCAGGTATTTTGTCACGATGATAATATACCTTGCTCCTGTCCTCTTTGTTGATGGGTTAATTGGTCCCACAAAATCTATTTCCCATTTGTCAAATACCTGCAAAGTTACTTGTGGTCGCAAGGGTATCTCATCCCTTCTATTCGGTTTACCAACCCTCTGACATACATCGCATTTCTGCAGTACTCTTTTGAGTCTCTATGAATGATTGGCCACCATATTCTTGCACGCAATACCTTCTACATAGTATATTTTCCTTCGTAATTCCCTCCTGCGATCCCCTCATGAGCGTCTGCTAAAATCCTTGGTCTTTCATGTTCTAGCACACATCTTCTCAATATGTTATCTGTGCCCATTTTGTATAAGTGACCTGCAATCAGATGATAATCTGTAGCCTAGACTAATACATTTTTCTTCTGCATGGTGTTATATTCCTATGGTGCATTCCCTATACTCAAGTACTGGATGATGTCAGTGAAATATTGATCGGCGATCTAGACTGAAAATAATTGTGCATCTGAAAAGTTTTCCTCTAAATTTGTAGGTTCCTCTTCGTTCGTGACACTTGACAGGTGATCAGGTCCTACGTTCAGCTTCCCTGGCTTGACTATTACTTCAAAATCAAATTCTTGAAACAATATTAACCATCGACAGATCCCCCCCCCAATACTGGCTTGTTGACTAGGTATTTGAGCGTTGAATTGTCTGTGAACATCTTGAAATGTTTCCCTAATAAGTAGTGTCTGAAATTATGAAGCACGTAGACCATAACTAGGCCTTCGCTCTTTGTAGTGTTGTAGTCCTTCTCTGATTCTGATAGTTTTCCGCTAGCAAATGCTATAGGATGATCCAATTCCCTCCTCCTAGATGCACCAAAATAGCTCCAAGTGTTATGGTCGATTCATCTACATGTACATGGAATGTCTTCTCCTAGTCTAGGAATACTAATATTGGTGCGGTGACCATTTTTTCTTTCAGCATATTCATACCATGTTGACAATCCTCATTCCACTAGAACTTTGTAACTTTCCTTAACTATCTCTCCATTGGCGCGGTGATCTGTGCGTACCCTTATATACATTTTCTGTAGTATCTTATGTGTCCCAATGTCGGTCTTACTTGACAAACTAGTTTTGGTGGTGGAAGGTTAACGATTACTGTAATTTTGGCAGGATCTACTAGTAAACCTTGCTTGCATACTATATGACCCAATAGTACCCCAAATGGTGTTCTAAAGATGCACTTCTTGATGTTTAACGATATCTGGCACTACCTGCATCTTTCTAACATCAACCACAAGACCTTTACATGGTATTTCAATAGACTATAGACTATCCAATCGTCCAAGTATACCTCTAGAAACTGGTGGATAAATTCCTTAAACGCAACTATGACTACTCTAAAAATATTGCTGGTGCATTCTTTATTACAAACAACATGAACGTGTACTGGTAGGATCCCCATTCTATAGCAAAAGTGGTCTTATATCTATCTTCCAGTACTATCTTTATTTGATGGTATCCTGAAAATTTGTCGGTGAATGAATAAGCTTCCTGTCCTCCTATGTTCTCCAACACCTCGTCCGTGAAGGGTGTACGGAACGGGTCATGTATGCATGCATCATTCAACTTCCTCAAGTTGAAGCATATTCTTATCCCACCTTGTTTTTTCTCCTGAACTACCATCGGGCTTATCCATTCTAATTCTACCACAGGTTCTATGACTCCATCTTTGAGCATCCTATCGATCTCAGCTTTGAATTTTTTATTATAGATTGGATTTAGTCTGTATGGTCCCTGTCTGATTGGTCCTTCCTCAGCTCTGAGTGGTATCTTCATTTCACCTAGCTCTCCTACTATACCCTTCATTTCTTTGAATGTTGTGGGGAACAATTCGTTGTACTCGCACAATAAATTGGTTATGCTTTCCACTATTTTCTTATCCCAGTAGTCTCTAATGCTCTCCATTTTTGGATTCTAAACTGTCCCAATGTTGACTTTCTTCACCTTGATCGGTGCAACTATTACTTATGATTCTAGAGGTAGACCTTCCACTTCTCTTTATCCTTCAGATTCCTCAATCTAAATATCATGTGGATCGTCTTCATCTGGTACTTCTTCCTGCACATGGTAGCATGACAACAGTTCTTTCATCGTCTGTTTGTTCCGTTGTTTCTCTTATGTTAGGAGTTCAACTTTTGGTTCCTCAATGAATATCACCCCTCTTATTTTTTTAAGTGCTACATCTATGTTGGGTTTCTCATGTTCAAATGAGAAAGTGACTGTAAATGTTTCTTGTAGTACTGTCTAGATTGTAGTTCCTCTACGTAGTTCCTGGTATGCATACAAGTTTGTTGGGATGCCCTCTAAGGTATGTATGAAATGATGAGGCCATTCTTCTGGGGGTTTCATTTTCCACAATGCTCTGCACTTCTCCAAGTGTTTGTCTAGTGCCCCCATAACATCATATTTCTATTGTTGGTTGCTTCCTTGTTTTGCACCAAACCGTATGCACAGTAACCGCTTACATTGGTACCAATCCTTGATTGTTTCCTTATGTGTGCCCCAACATCTTGCAGGTGTGGCCTTGAGTTCTATATATAGAGCTAAGAGTCTGTGATTTTCTAACACTTCATCTTTATAATGTGTCAAGAATTCTTCTAGATCATTTACCCCATGGAAACTAGGTGGTTCCCTTATCTCTGTACCTACCCATGTTACCGCGCAGTTTATTCTTGTGCATCTTCTTGTGGAAACTTTGTGTAGCCTCTGTTTCCAATTCACTAAACCCATATCTGAGTCTAACGCACATGAAGTAATGCTCCGCCAACTGAGTATCCCATCTGCAGTTGGGTTTACATAATCCTTATCCCACACAGCTTTTTTGTACAACTGGCTAATTTCTTCTAAGTCCAAGCAAGTGGGTTCTATGAACCTTTCCCATTCTGATAGGTCTAATGGCATAATGAACCTATATTCTCCTGACTCAAAGGTCATTTTTCATGTCTTTAAGTTGATTATATCCTGGTTATCAAATGCCCAATCCAAAACTAGTAATCATGGATACGGTGTTGTGTCATCCACTATCTCTATTACTTCGAAGTTAGCTTTATTGTGCACTCTATCCAGGTCTACTGTTACTCCTTTCAGTCTCCCAATTGGTAGAACTCTGTGTTGATTTTCCAATTTCAGCTGAACGAGTGAATATCCTAATGTGGGATCTCCCATACATTGCCATGTCTTCTTGGGTAATACATTGACTTCAGATCCTAGATCTAATGTGATATCTCCCATGTTGAAATATCTAATGTTGGCATTCAGCCTGAACTCCCTACTTGTTCTTCTCCTTGTATGTAGGTGATTGATTGTTTTATGTTCTAGTTTTCCTTCTAACTCTATGCTACATCTTTCTAACATACTTTGTGTTAAGGTCCTAACCCGCACATAGTTAGATCAATGTATTTGGATGTAATAAAGGTCAATATTAATAAAACCTTTCA